>CAOJBK011808662.1:0-16985 GCA_948294925.1 Codiaeum variegatum
TGACATTTTGTATGATATTCAATATTACAGCAGTAAAATATATTTGTTTCAACCGATATGTTTGAGACACATTACATTGGCTGATACGTTATTACCATATTTCAGTGCATTATTTAATTCGATTGGCTTAAGGACAACAATCATCTTTCGCATAGAAGCACCACTATATACATGAATATTTTACTTTTCCTTGTTTAACATTTTTAATTATTATGCTATTACTCCTCCCGCCTTTGCATATTGAATTTGGATATGCAATTTGTTTAAATTTGTAATGTAGAAAGAAAAAAAAAATACAAGCAGAAGAGTATGGAAATTGAAATGAAGCTTGGCACTAAACATAAACTTGAGATCAAGGCTGCAGAAGTGCGAAAACGCTTACTGGCTACTGATAAAGAATTAAAGGCAATGCTTGCTCAATTGGATGTAATTAATAAAGAACTTACTACAGACTTGTCTGACATTTCAGATGTCATTTTCCTCTTTTGATGGATGAATTATAGGCCTGCGACATACGCAGTTGTTAGGCAGAACGATTGTACTACTGCTTTTTATGTATATTTCAGAAGCCAATATTTTGTAATTTGAATAGAATACATTTGGTAATTATTTGACATAATTTAGGCTCTATGTTCATGGCATGACCCATGCTGAAAACTGGTTTAATTTTTACAAGTAGTTAATCGGTTAACGAATTTTAACACTACATCTAAAAAGCGGTGAATTTTATTTGTATCATAAATACAATATTGGATAAAAGATGCAAACTGGTTGCTCTGGGAGTTGTATTTTTTGTAACATGAATACAATATTGGATAAAAGACACAAACTGGTTACTTTGGGAGTTGTATTTAGGAAGGAAAATGGGTCAAGTCATAGGAGGATGACAATTCTAGAATTTCACTAATCCTGCTATATTGGAAGGCTTAGCAATTAAGGAGGTTGTCCAATAAGGTTTCCACAAAGGGTACTTGATGTTAGAAGTAGACAGTGATACAACGACCAATATTCAGGTTGTCGATGGCAAGATTGCAGTGGATAAGGGAGATTCTAACTATAGTGGCATACATTCTTAGCTTTTATCCTAAATTCATTAAGACTAAGAATTGGGCTGCCCATTCAGTGGTGAAATATGCCTCAGGTGGTAAAGTCGCAAAAGAGTTTTGAGTAGAACAAATGGAGAATGACAATAAATTTATATTATAAAATTACAGAATTCGTTAGTTTTTTCGAGAAATACATAGAATATGCATAATAATGTGAAGTCAAAACTTATTTTATAAAATAAATAAAAATTACAAAATTTAGTCTTTCTTTCCTTTAAATAAGTACGATATGCATAATAGCCGTGTAGTAGAAAGTTATTTTGTAAAATAACAAAATTACATAATTTGGTTGTGGCTAAAAAAGTTTACTTATTTTACAAACTATGTATTGAACACATTAAAAAAAGAATATTATTTTTTAGGGAAAAAAACTCATATAAATTATTTAAGACATTGTCGCTTAATAAAGTCACAAAAGAGTTTAATTAGAACAAATGGAGAATAACATTAAATTTGGCTCCAAGTGTATGGTTTGATGCCTTTGGAATAATTTAAAATTTTTTTAGTACTATTACTGCAACATAATATAGCGAACGCAATAGTATCTTACAATCGCAATATTATAGACAAAGTAATAACATTCTGGCTGTAGCAATAATAACACGATAGCAATTTCATTATGGAGGTCCCAATTATTCTAATTGTTAGATACGAAAAATAGAGCTAGTCCATAGGGATCGAAACTATGCAAGTAACGAATCATACCAATTGTTACATATGATATTTTTGTCAACATCCTTCAATCACATTTCCAAATTCTTAAATATCAATTTAGTTAACATAAACCATTCATTCTATTTGACAAAAAAAAACTGTTCGTTCTCACTGTGGATGGGTTGTGACATTTGGCTTGCGAAAGCAACAAATTATTCGCTGTCGCTATGTAATAGCCAAAGCAATAACAGGTTGGGATAAACCATTTTATGTTTACCAAACACATTTTCCCCAACTTTTACACTTAAAAGCTGCTTCATGGCCAAGTTCACCAATGCTAAACTAACTGGGCATTAGTGTCCAGATTAAACTAAATCCAAATATAGGGTTAGAATATTATTTACCAATTTGTTTACCATATTGAATTTTTTTTTCAATAGGCTTCTGCTAGCATACTGGTTTATTTATATGGGAAGGTAATGAGAGTAACCCAAAATTTGTAGCTCATGATCAAATTATTAGCCAATATTTCGGATTCGACAAGTTAAAAAAAAGGGGGAAATAATATGTTCTTATAAAAAAATTGAATCATTCACCAAACTTTCTTCATTTATAAGTTTAAATCCTCAAAATTTATGAAGAATAATAACTTAGTTTTAACTAGTTCTTATTACAAATCATTTATGCTATTTAGCTAAATTATTCTTCATCAATATTTGTCTAAATAGAAAGCAAGTATGTTGCTGGAGCACATGGATAATGTTGTATTCGACAAACATCCTCATTGATTACCTTTCTCCTTTTGAATACACATTCCAGCCATATGTTAACTGCTACACAATTTTACCTTATCCACTCAGTCCAGAGCGTTCATATGCAACCTCGAAAGAATTGCATTTCGCTGTCTTAATACAAAGAGCTTTTGGTTGATTTCTAAATAGTTGAATTTTTGAGGGAATAACCTGATTTCAAACTCAAATAATAAGATACACTAAATGATTTAAAAATCACAATATGATATAAACCTCAACATTCCTGTAACATGGATTTAAGTTGACATATCTTTAAAATTCTTACCAAATTAAGAATGCAATTTTCATCGTCAAATACAAAGGTAAATGGCCGCTGATCATTGCATTTAGTCCTCACTTCATTGCCGTATGAATCCATCACCTTCACATCTAGATTTGGGCCATTAGGATGGAAAATCAATATGTAAGCCATTTGCACACCATATGCGAGGAAAAGTGGAAGGATGCCAGTAACTAGATAGCTTGACCTTCCTGTCTTAATTGAAATATGATAAGTATTGCCTTCATTATCCAGTAGTTGCATTTGGCAGGAGTGAAGCTTTTTCATTATCTGGGAACATATCTTTTGATATGGTCTGCCATATAGTGCGAAATGTAATTACACATTGTTCAACCACTTGAATTCATGGAATTAGTAATATTGAAATCAACATTTCCAAATGCAGATAAAGCATAACTACTGCCTCATAATTGCCACTATGATTGATTATATTATGATAGTTTGTACAATAACTTTTGGTAATTGGAATTATAAGATGGAATTTGATTTCAATATTCATCAAGTGTATAACTTAATGATGCTAACCATATCAATTAAGAAGATTAACAATTTACTAACTGATAATGTTGATAATATCAATAAACATAATAAAGAAAAGGAATGTCTTATCTACTAAAATTAGTAAATACAGGGTGTTTGAATGTCTAGTCGACATGAGAACCATATAACACTATGCTTTATAAATTGTTATATGAGAAGGCACCCCAACTTACTAAATATCCATAGTCTAAATTGTTCTGAGATACTCTATGTCTGCTACCCGTTTCCCATCCAGAAGTTATGATGAAACATTTATAACAAGTATTTATTTTCTTTTTATTAACAAATAATGCAACACACATGAGTTGAAAGGGTTTTAGAAGCATTATTTCTAAGATAAAAATCAATCAATCATAGTTCTTTAGCACACCTGGTTATAACAGTACACATATTTGCCAATGCTAGCCTTTGAGAAATGAAGTTGGATCTACGTCTATAATTGCAAGAAAAAACTATTTACATTAATTGAAATTGTAAATTGGCATGCAATGCAATATTCTTACATCATGTGAAATTATTGAACTCATCCAAAATCTTGATAAAAGGAAATGTCTATATGTTAATGGATTTTACATATGCAATGAGATGAACAATGGCATAACATTTATCTTCCAGTCACATTTTCAAACTAATATTAATCATTCGACATGATCAAACTTAGCATATTATGAAAGATAAAATACACTACACAATCAGATAAAATAGAAAGTATTTCTACCTTGACCAGCGTACTGTCATTGCCTCATAAATACTTTTAAGATCAAGCAAAGACGGCTGGAATGATATAATGTGAAAACTGCACTTAACAAAGTCTATATGATGGAGGGTTTTAGTTTTGGCACTATATATGAAGATAACATATGATTGGTCGAGCATCAATAAATCCCCGTTATTCAATTCCATAATAGGCGCAAATATTCTTTGAACCGTTGCTATTTCAATTAGAAACAATTTTGACAATGATTCTTTGACTCTGTAATCGTTCATCACCCATACCTCGATTTTCTTACACAAATATGTAACGTAACATGCCATACAACCTTTGAGGACACCCAAATTGATATAGTAGATAACTCTTTCACTGTGATCAATTGTATTGGGCCATGGAAGTGTTGGGAAATTTTCTTCCTTGAAGTTGAATGCATATATCAGACCAAATCCAGGATGTTATAGATTGAGTATCCAATGGATTGTATCATTCAATTGTGAATTTACGGGAAGTTTTTGATCTATCATGCACAGTTCTGGTCCTAAACTTTGCCACTGTCTAAAACTTGTTGTATATATTTTAGCTTCAATACTTATCAAAACTTCATCGCTTGATTTCATCACAAATTAACGGGTCTGTAATTTTTTTGTTTGGTAGTGGAACAATGGCCAAATGCAAATGTAGATACAGTTATGTGCTCGGATTTATTCATATGCACGAGGACCTTAACATATGCCCTAAGGATTGGGTTACATATGTAGATATGACATGATGACAAATATGTTATGGAGTGATAAATGAAGCTATGACAAGAATTTATCATTCTTATATTGCAACCTGGGAAGTCACTTTTGCCTTCAAGCATGACTTTCTCTAACTTCACACTTTGGCAATTATTTATGCTGCTCCATTGGACTAATTGACAGGCTTTCTCTAGAGTATTAGTGAGATAAAAAGTATCTACAAGTATGCCCTGGGGTGATCGTTTGCTTTGAACATATGAAAATTCCCTTTTAGCTATAATACTTTGCCAGTTTTTGTATACACACCTGGAACTTAAGATGCTCCTAATTAGCAACATCGATAATATTTCAATAATGATCGATGTCGGGAGGTCAGTCATTCTGGTATCGCTTGAACTTCGCTTTAGGGCTTTACATTATCTTTTTTCCAATTCTTGAGTGGATGTGTTCTTTGCAATGCATTGGAATTTGATGTCCATAAAAGATGAAAAATGTCATGGAATGCTAACATATCACAACTGTGTTCAAAATGATCATTTTATAATTAAATTATTTTTAACTGACTATATTTCCCATCACTACTATTCATATATATAATGAATTATAACTGAACATTATCAACTTTAGTACAATTGAACCATATTCTACAGATATTTGGAATTTCAATTAGTTCAAAGGTCACTTATAGTACTAAAAAGCATGCCTGATTCAATGTAAAATTTCAAGTACTTCAAAGTATGTTGCTTTTAAAAAACAAATGATAATCCTAATTATAGAGCTAAAATTTATGTATGCTTTAAACATATTCCTTTAATTAGAATCACTAACACAACACACACACCAATATGAAGATAATATTCATACATACGAGTTTCACACCATCGGGTGATTCACCATTCCTAATTCATTATTAATCATCATACTGTCAATAGTCTCATCAATGTGAATATACTCATCAAAATCTTCGATACGACAGTTTAGTACTTAATCATCCATCCCTCATCTTCATAGCAACCCAAGAATCTAGTGACTATGTTCAAACAATCATTTAATAATTCATTAATTTAGATAGGTCAACTGACCTGTGCCAATCTTGACTTCTTCAGTCATAGTTGGTGCTACACAGAGCTCGTATACACTTGTTGCTTTACTGTTGAGCCAATATTGCCATCTCTAAATACACTTGAATCCATTTTAGGCAAGTAATACATACAGTAATAATGTTGACACTATTACTAAACACTAACACACAATGAAAATAAATCAAGATGTTAACAATTACAATTCATGGACGCGACTTTTTTGTATGCTCACTTGATCCTATATTGTATTTGAATGATATAAACAACTAAAATAACAATTTTGAATAGTGGTAAAATCTCCATGAAATATCTACTATCCACAGAACACATGTTTTCCTTCAGGAGTCTTCACAACCTACATTTTCATTCACAAATGTCTATAGCATACTTCTAAACGACTGCTGAAACAACAATGCCATATTTTCCATAATCAACATCCATTACTATGCCAACTTGGACTACTTATCCCTACCTTCATAATGACCATTCCTTCCTGAGTGATTTAAGTAATCTTTTTATGTCTGTCTCGCCCCTATCATTTCACTTCTTCAATTGATGTGATAGAAAAGTTAAACATAATGAGTTAGCTAAACTCTATCATTTCCATGAACATACTAGTAATAAAAGAACAAAAATATATAAATCAAATCAATCAATCATTGATATCCTACCTTTTGCTAAACATATAATTTATCATTGATCTCCACCATAGGTAAACAACCATCCAATCAACCAGGCTTGTATCAATCCATGCTAAACCACTACTAGTCTAATTTCAATTATAATTTTTAAATGCTAAATTTTAACCACAGTTCACCCAATCTTATCACATGATTCTTTATTTGATGTTTGATCAAACACATAATGATTAATTGAAAATCTTTTGTTGGTATGACCGTACCGATAAGGAAATGTAAAATTAAAAATATCAAACCTCCTCTAAAGTACCATTTAATCAATATATTTGTTACTCATTTCTCATTTTCTTCATATAATTTAAAGAATCTCACCATCTCTAAAACATTTTATATATAATAATAATAATAATAATAATAATAATAATAATAATAATAATAATAATAATAAGTACATCATATTAACTCAATATATCATAATTCATTCTTTCTCTATACTATCACACTTTAACCTTTCTATTGTATTTTAATTTGAACAAATCCCTCATTCACTATATCAAATTCAACCTCACAAAATATTCTAATACATATGTACAATAATTACCTAATCATGACCTTTACAACAATAAAATGCAAACTAATAATACATTCTCATTATGACCTTTAATTTTAGTTATTCTTGCTTCGTCGCATCATGATATTGCGCATACAAATTTTTGACAAACCGCATTCAATCTTCGTGTGCTCATTACCATCTTCACAATGACCATTTAGTATTTGAAACAGTTATTGATTACTTCATACATTTTTCTGACAGAAACTTAACTTAATTGTACAAACCCCTCATGTCCGCTGATTTACAGACAAGTTTAATCAATAATGACATCCCTTCATACTTTCAAATATGGTTGTTCAACCTTTTTATACATCTCATATCTAACTTGATAACTTTTATTTCTAAATACCTATTTCAATCATACTCTAATGTACTAAAACTACTTCCCATATTCACTCTACCCTATCACTTTATTTTCGAAATAACTTCATCACAACTATTGTAATCCTATGGCTCTAGCAAAAATAGATTGCCCCATTTCACCATACTCCTAAATATAAATAAGAAACTATAAAATATGAATTTGATATTAATATTTTCACATTCATAACCTTGCCATTCAACCTTCTCCTATTTGAGATGGTTATGACTTACTTCGAACTATCTACTAGATGTAATCTCAATCAAATCATCACCATATTTATAACAGCCGTTGACCAATTACTCCAGACATCTTGCTTAATAATAATCACATTACTCAAGTGCACAACAATTTGATTCTCTCGTGCAACTATTGTTCTATAAATGTTGCGTCAAATCAACATTTGGACACACCCACACTTTCGAATACATTCATACTGGATTTTACCCTACTTAATATTACCTTCAAACCAAGCATCGCTTACTACCCATTTCTATCATTTATTAATACTAAATGACATCCCCAACTTCCATTTTAACTATCAATTGCTAATATTGCATTAACTATTTATATCACTGATTACTACTAAATGTTGCATTATCCTAACACAAATAACCATATATTTTTCACTTAAATTATCACTAATTACTAATAAATGTTGCATTATCCTAACATGAATAACCATATAATTTTCACATAAAATCTCTTGCTTGTTTATCATTATTTCTAATCATATATATTACGCTCAAACTCTTGACATAAACCCTAAAACCTCCACTATCTAAAACACAAAATCGATTAAACTACACCATAAATATAATTATCATACCTTAGTCTTTCATTACCTTTTTTTTTTAATCTTGTTTACCTCTATAAAATTCTATTTTCAAACAAAGAAGATCACGATAAACTCAGAAAAATGAAGATGGATATATTACATTATTAGTTTATAGACTAAAATACCCTCAGTGATTTAAAGACTAAAATACCCTCAGTGGTTTCACCAAATCAGATAATGAATATGGATGGTTTAAATACTAAGATACCCTCATGCCAGTTATACATATACATATTTCATCCCTTTCAGTGTATTTGTACTGTATTTCATACCTTTTACATCTGGGTCCCACTAATAATTTTTTATATTAAAAAATAGGTGCGATTTGCCGCGGGATGTGAAACATATCTTTTTCGGGATAAAAATAATACATTTTCTCAATACAATAGTTTTACGTCCAATATAATGCAACGCTTTTAATAAAGTGATGCATTAAAATTTGATTTAGACATTTAATTATATTTATTGCAACTCTTTTATACATTATGTTGCATTAGATAGAAATTTTGACATTCAAAACACTTTTTCATTGCAATACTTTAAATTTGAGTTGCCTTAGACCATTTATGGTGTAGTGGTTTCATCCTTTTCCAAAGTGGCATTAAGTCCCATTTCCACTAGTTTTGTCATGTCAAGTGTGTAACTTTGTGAGACAATTTCTCATTCATCAGACAACCATTTTGAGCGTATAATATATCATTTCAAAGCTCTCATGACATAGATTCCGAAACATATGAGACCTTCCACTTTTATCAAGTGGGTCTCACACAAAATGTGGCTCAAAAATAGTAAATAATCATACTATTTTTCAATAAAAATTAAATTATTTATTTCATTTAAACCCCTATTACATTATAAATTTCAAACATTACCCTTTAATTAAATTAGGTACCAAAGGAGAATGAACAAATGGAAATTATAAGCATTTTGGCACAAATTTTCTAGCCCAAACATGCTTGCCATTAATGGTGAATTTTACTTTTTCCATTCCATTAAGAACACATTGAATAAAAGTTCCTGAGCGAAAAACAATTTTAGCAAACAACGATTGCTCACCAGGCTCCACTTCTTGCATTTGAAGAGACTCGATACAATCCCCATAATACTTAGTAAAGAATTCCCCCAATTCCCATTCTTTAATAGGATAGCCTTTAGAGAAGGTCACAAACAATGTCCTATCTTCTGGTGGTTCTCCTACTAATTGGTTAACAGAAACCACCATATGATCAATACTGGTATCAAATATTTGATTAGATTTAGAAGATATTTGGAAAGGTTCTGTCTTAATCTGACAATCTATTAAGCTTTGGTTAGCATTTCTTTCAATGGCTTGGTGCATTATATCATATAATGCTTTCAGGCATACATCATTAGCAAGCCTACCCAACCCTTGTATTGCATCAACCTTATTGTCATAAAAATATTTTAGAGAAATTTCTTTCTCCATTACACTTTTCATTAAAGGAATATTGTTATTCTCAAAGCTAAATTGATCATTGTTTATGCAGTTAAGGCACATTTGAGCTTCATTTGCTACTTCATTTATGAGAGCATAAGGTAAAGATAGGATTTTGTTTACCAAACTACGACAGCCCATTCGTTCTAACCATAACCATAAAGCCATTATTTGCAAGCCCTCCACAGGATCCCTCCATTGATTCATCACAAGAATGCTATAAAGTTGTCTATCAATTGTATGAAATGCCTTGAAATGCTCTAGTGAAACAGATGAAGATGAAGACCATGATGATGCCATAATGCAACCAAAACCCTGCCAAAATACCACAAATGGCATACTTTACCATATAAAGACACAAAAAATGAATAAACAAAGCAGTTACAAAATAATATGTTTGTTGTATTCACAATTCAATCGTTGACTTTTAGATGCATTATTTTCACTATTTTATGCTTTATTTGAAAAGAAAATGAAAGTATCGATACAATGGTGGAAAAAAAAGAGGAAACAAAAATTTTTTTGTTTGGTCGAAGAGAAAAGTAAGGAATGATGGATATATACTTTTCCATCCTTTTATGGATTCAACATCAAAATTAATCCTTCTAAATTGAAAGGATTTAATAATGACGTCCAACCAAACAATTCAAGAAATACCTTATAATCTATCTTTTTTATTTTACTTTCTTAATCTTTCTCATTATCCATTATATAATTTTTTTTTTCATTCTTCTAACCAAACATAGCATAAATAAAATTTAATGAACTACAAAGAAAGCTGCCATGTTATAAATATTTACAAGATATCAACTATTTAACTTGGTGAAGTTAATTCTCAACAAAAAAAAAATAAAAAATAAAACTCAGTGATGCTAAATTATAAATTAAATCCTAATCACAAAATAATTAGTCGAAAGAAAAGAAAAGAAAACCTATAGTTCATCCTTAAAATAATGGTTAGTGATTGGCATTGAGGTTGCTAAGAGTATTTTTTCAATGAATTTTTTTTATAAATTTTAAAGAAATGAGTGAATTGATGATTTTCTCAAAACAATTTTTTTTTTAAAAAAAACACCTTAAAAATAATAAAAATAAAGTAATTATATGAAAAAAAAAATATAAAATCATTTTAAAATCCTTTAATGACAATTTGAAATGAGTTTTGAAGATCATCTCAATGGCCACTAAATAAAAATCAGGGAGCATAAAGAAGAAAGAAAGATATGCAATGAATAATGCAAGTAAAAACTATGAGACCTTCAAAATGAAAGGCTATTTTTAAATGTGAGGAATCTTCTTACCTATTAAAAACAAAGAGAGCTTCTTTGTTCATGATTTTACTCTCTAGTAGAAGCCAATTTATAAGTAGTAAAGATAATAGTCCACGTGGAAACTAAGGCAGTATCATAAAGTTATATCTATAAATTAATTGGAATGTATCATCAAAACTTGGTTGGATTTACTTTCCTTTCTTTCTTTTTTCTTTTTAATTTATTTTAAAAGGATTTTTTTAATAAAAAAGATTATGTAGTAAAACATGATAATAATTTAATTAATGAATTTATAGTATTTTTATATAATAACTAAAATTGGATTTTGCCTCTTAAAGTATCCAATATTCTCTCAGAAAAATCTTATAAATGTCTAATAAGACTAAAAGATATAATAATTTCTGACTAATTAAAAATTTCTTGATAATATCAAATGTGCCTTATCACTAATTACTACTCTTTCAGTCCACAAATAAGGTTTTGTTCTCTTCAACATAAAAAAAGTAATAAATAAAAATAAATTTTAATCAGTAAAAATAAATTTTAATTAGTAAAAATCAGTTTTAATCAGTAAAAATAAGTTTAAAAAAACCTTCAAAATCAATTATAATCAGTAAAAATCAATTTTAATCAGTAAAAATTTGTTCAGCAAAAATAAGTTAAGTAAAAATCAGCTGAAATAAGCAAAAATTAGTTTTAATCAGTAAAAATAAATTTAGTTTATTAGAAATCAATTGAAGAGAATAGGGCCTAAGTGTCAAATAAGGTTGTTGTAGAATAATTAAGGTAATAACAACTTTACCTTAAGTAGACATATTTATCCCTATTAAACTATATTAATTTTTACAAATATTCTCTTAACATTTAATGTTGTACGATTAATATTATGAGTAAATTTGTATTTTCACTACTTATTTTTATCTTAATTTCTTAATTTGACACTTATTTGTAAAACAAATACAAAATGTTAATTTGCCAATTATTTGTAGGTACTACTTTATGTTATCATTTCTCTTTTATTTACACTAAATTCCTTTCTTTTTTTTCTTGTTTTATGAAATTTAAAATATGGTATAGAGCAAAACATGTCTTGAAACCTACGAGGCAAATAAATTTTGGGACTATCTAGTGAGTAATAATTAGTGGTTACTATATTTATTCCTATATTTATTCCGATATTAGAAATGAAATTATAAAGTTTTGAGTTTGGTAATTGTTAAATGAAAATGACATCATCAATTGGCTAGATATGTTCATTATTTAATCTAATAAAATTCTAAAAAAATCATTATATTTTGAATTTATATATTTAATTTATTTAATTGAAATTTACTAATATCTTCCAGTCGATCGATCAAACATATCTAATTTAAATATATATAGAGAGATAATTTATTTAAAGTTTGTTTTACTTATTCTCTTCAAATTTGAAATCTCATAATTGAATGTAAGTGAAAAGTGTTTATTTGTCGTTAAATGAATTCGATCATATATAATGATTCAATTTTTAATGCAACCGATACAATATAAAATGCTAAAAATATTAAATATTCTAAATTAATTGCACCCAAATTAATGATATATGATAAGGGTCCGAAGAATCGAGTCACTTAGTCAGCATGGGTAGAGAGCCTAATAAGGGTCCAACATTGGAGAGGGCCCTCCATTTGCAGAATAAGAGTCGTCTGGATAGATTAAAATGACTAAAGGGGACTTAAACTACAGCAAGAACCCTTGAGTCAGAGATCTCAAACGAAAGCAATACTAGAGATGAGCAAGGAGATTCGGAGGGTTCCAGCTTGATGCAAAAGGACAAACCACCCTTACTTTAGTAGTACACTAGTACAAGGGAGCGTTTACTAGCATAGCACATACTTGTCAAGACCTTGCCTCCCATGTACTTGGTTAGAAAAGGTATTAAAGGGTGCAGACAAAAGAGGATATTCTATTTATCGAGCCAATCATCGCCTGCCATGTCACTATATAGTACACCCCTATTGATCCAATAGTAGCCTTCCTTCGCAAGGAACATCACGAGCCGTCTTACCACTGGGGAAGCCATATAAGGGAGGCCTATATAAAACCCTCCAAGCTCAAAGAGAAAGGTATGCTTATCTTCTTCCTAATTTTCTCTATAAATCTCAAGCTAAGTCTTGGGACTATCTTTCTCCATAGCCACAAATGACTTGATTATCGGAGAGTTCTTGCCATGTAACCCATATGCACTGAATCTGATTAATCTTTTGTGATTGCAGGCTAGACTAGCAAGCCTACTTTTAATAGTTTTCCATCACCTTGAGGATTCAACCTTGTTTATTGCGTTCAGACCCATCAATTAGAGTCATCTGTGGGAATCGATTTATCTCAATCCTTAAGGTAATTCCTTTGTAAAAAATCTCTCATTTCTTAAGCCATAAGTTGTAGTTACTACTTGTTATGGGAGAAAATATGGAGAAAGAACCAACATATACCATTCATACACCTTTTGGAAATGTGGTTAGCACTTCTCTCAACCCACCTAACCCAACTACTACAATACCCACGCCTGAAAATATAACACCAGCTCAAATCCTACACAGCTTCCTCACCCAAATACCACCTATGGCTCCACCTCAGAATGGCACATAACCTCCTACTCCAACTACTCCTGTTAACCTACAAGCTACCCTACCCTAAACTATCTAGCTTTTGACCACCTTACTTCAAGCCACAAAAGCCTTAGAAAACACTCCACCACAAGACCTTAATCCCCCTAGAGACTAAGAAGATGCTAATGGAAGGAGGGTGAATAGGCATTTCAATATGAATGGTGTGGGAGATGGGCAAGGGGGGTAATAGGGAAAGGGGATGAGAGTCTGGGGGGTAGAGTAGATTAAGGTCAGTCATTGGGAAGGTAATGAGGGAGAATGCCTGAGGGGATAGAAGGGAGCCAAGCCAAAGAGGGAGAAGAGGAGAGTAAGCTAAAATCAATAAAGAGAGAGAGAGAGAGAGAGAGGGAGAAGGGACATAGCAAATGATGGTAGAAAGGAGAGGGAGAGATCCAGAGTGAGGGGAAGGGACAAGAGAAGAAGCAGATCCCTAGAAAGTAGCACTAAGGAACCCTTCAGGTGGATCAGGTCAGCAGTCGCTCATTCCTATCTTGATCGAAGAGGAAGTAATACAATGGAATCACCAGAAAGATCACATCATAGGAGGGATAGGGCAGATGGCTAGGAGGCCATAAGCCAACATAGACCATAAGAAATTAGGGATGAGGTAAGAAAGATAATGATGGTAGAAATATATCATGAGAAGAGAAGAATACCAGGGGATTTAAACCTGATGTTAGCCTTAAAATCACCCTTTGTTCCAGCCATCGCAGAATATCGCATGTCAGACAAATTCAAAGCGCCCAATGTTAAAAAATATGATGGTTTAGCTGATCCTATAGCTCATTTGATGGATTCCAAACATGCAATAGAGCTGCACTACACGAGCGATGCTATCAAGTGCAAGGCCTTTAGAGGGTCTTAAAAAGGGGCAGTGGTACGATGGGCCAAAACTAGGAAGTGTTGCAAACTTTAAGGAAGGAGCATCTTAAGGCACTTTGGGTTGAGTATACCTACTGAGATGACCACACAAGCTCTAGAACAAGTCAAACAATTAGAGGGAGAATCCTTAAGAGACTATCTAGATTGGGTCAATAGGGAAGCTTTGAAGGTGACTAGGCTCAATCAATCTAGAGTAGTGGAAGCCCTGTAGAATGGTACTATCCATGACAGATACTTTAAAGCCCTCAATGGAAAAGCTCTACAAACTTAGCAACCATGGTTGCACAAAAATACATTCGTCAAGATGAAGCTTACAAAAATAGCTAATTGGCCTGGCAACGAGTAAAAGAGACAGTTGTGGAGTCTAAAAAGAAAACCAAGAAGAGACAGGGTTCAAATAAGTCATAGGTGGCTAGCCCGACTCAGAAACTAAGGGTGGGACCAGAAACACTCTGGACATTTCAAACCTAACCCAACTAATTACTGCTCCATAGGTAGTTTTTGCTTCATTTCAAAATAAAAATGTATGATAGAAGCCTACGCATCACAAGGGAGATTCATATAAAAGGGATAAAGCCCGATATTGTAAATTCAATTCCACCCACGGGTATGACACTAACAAACATAAAACCTTGATGGATGAAATTGAAAGGCTTATCAAACAAGGATACCTGAAGAGCTTTGTGAAAAAGGATCAGGCTAGTATGAGCCAAATAGATAAGAACAAATCTAAAACCCTCCATATCAATAGCAGATGGGTAAGAGATGTGGACTGTTTGATGGGTAGACCATTTGAAGTCGCTCTAAGTTGCAATAGAGTAAAGGCCTAATCCTGGAGAAAGGAGAAATTGGAGTATGTGTTCTTCAATAGAATTAAAAGGTTGGCAGAAGAGGAAGTGTTATGGCCCTAGCCAAGGGTGGACCCTATAGTTATAAAAGCCATCATAAAAAATTACAATATACAATAGGTCTTTATAGATGACGAAAGTTTGGTGAATTTGTTGTCGGACATAACCTTCACAAAAATCAGGCTAGAAGAGTTTGACCTGAAAGAATTAGAAAACCCTGTCAAAACATTGGATCAAATAGTAATCCCATTCATAGGGACTATTATAGTCCCCTTTACCATAGGAAGAGCACTAAGAGAAGTTACTTTGATGGCCACCTTCGTGGTAGTAAAGGTCCAATTAGCCTATAGCGTATTGATGGGAAGGCCCCTGCTATACAACTTGGATGCTGATGTGAATGTCAAGAGAAGGAGAGTCAGAATTCCTTTGCTCGATGGCACATATCTAGACATATTCGGGGCCCCACATGAGGATAGCATAGCAGAGAATACCAAGAAAAGGCGGATCATGATCCACATTAAAGCTGAGGAGGTAGGAATGGTGCAGATGAATGAAAAGGAGATCCCACAAAGAACATAACTAGTACAGAAGTTGGAAGATTTCCCTGTGGGGAGATGGTGTCCTAGAGAAGCCTCAGGATTAATGCCAGCCTCCCGAGAGAGAAGAATGAGGAGGCCAAGGTTTCTTAGCCCGTAACAAAGCAACATTCTCTTGGGAATCTAAAGAAATGCCTAGCATCAAGCCAGAGGTTATGACCTATAAATTGAAAGTGGACCCCTCATATTGGCTTATCGAATAGAAGAAACAATAATTTGGGGAAGAAAGATAAGTTATCATTGATGAAGAAATAATCAAGCTCCTGAAAGCTGACTTTATTTCTCTATCTAGATTGGCTGGCTAATGTGATCCTTATAAAGAAGTCCAATGGGTCCTACAGAATGTGTGTAGATTTTACGAACCTCAACAATGCATGTACGAAGGATTCTTACCCTTTGCCTATGATAGATAAAATGGTGGAGTCCACAGCAGGGTATGGGTATCTGTCTTCATTGGATACTAAATAAGGGTACCATCAAATTCAGATGCACCCAAAAGATGAAGAGAAAAAGTCCTTCATCACAGAGAAAAGGACTTACTGTTACACCTCTATATCTTTCAGACTGAAAAATGTAGGGCCATATATCAATGGTGTTAGCAATGTATGCCCTAGAGCTTACACTCAGCATGTGAATGTAAACGAAAACCTAACTGGCTTTAGTATATATGTTCTTTAAATGGATACATTCCTAGTATCGAACGTATATATGTCCCTTAAGTATTTTATAGGGAATCTATTCTAAAAAAGTTTGAGAATATGAATGATAGATTACCCTTTTAACATATGCTTTAAAGGTTATTCATGGTTATAGGATTATTGGTAGGGATAACATTAAACAAGAAGACCATCACCTCTGTTGTCATCTATGATAAGTATGAGATACTTATTGGTATGGAGGTAGTGAGT
>CAOJBK011808990.1:0-11617 GCA_948294925.1 Codiaeum variegatum
TAGTTTGATTTCATCAAGTACATAAATGAATCTAAATGTACAAGAAGGTTAGTGGGAGCTTACTTATCTATGCAATAGTATTAGTGTTATCTCACTTTGCTGTGTAATAGTATTAGTGGTGATTCACGTTACTGTTTGACATCGTAAGTGGGAGTTTACTTTACTATGCAATAGAGTTAGTGATAACTCACCATACTTATACTAAATTTGGATGACATTTAATAATTGAGAAAAATATTAGCATGCTCATTAAATGTGAAAGACTGTTAATCCCAAATATTTCTCCATAAGACTTAGGAGAGATTACCTATATTGATAGAGAATAATAGGTTTCTCCTAAAGTTAACACTTGGAAGGATGTTGAAGAGTTCAACATGCTGGTTTCCAAGTAGGGATAATTATACCGTTAGTATGACTAGTATACATATATCCTATCCATGATGAGATCATTGGATAATAGTTAAAGTGATCCTTTAGTTCTTGAAAAAGCATAAGGATTTGGTTTTGACTATATGGAGAAAATAAAATGAGGATTGATGGATTCACAGAAGTGGATGAAAAAGGAGTTATTCTTTGGATTTGTTTTAATCAGTAATAGTGGAGCACTTTGCTGGAAGAGTTCCACGCAATGATATTCTGTAAACTATGTTACATATGCTGAGTATTTTACTGCGTAAGATGCAGTAAATGAAAAGTGTTTGGATTTGAAGTTCGTAACAGAACTAAGTGTGATTTCTTCCATTCATTCCTGATTTCTCTTGAGTGGGAAAGGAATGGAGCCAATGCTCTGGCAAAGGAACCAAGGTCTCACTGGAAATCCAAACACAAAGAAAGGGAAAAGCATGTATTCAGACAAAGGTCATTAGGACATATAAGGTAGAAAATAGTGTTAGCTGGTAACACAACAGATCCATTGACTAAAGCTATGAGTCAACTAATAGTTTGACTTTCATCATCAAAGATGAGTCTTAGATACTGATTTATTCAGCTCTAGATTAGCTCTAGTGCAAGTGGGAGATTGTTAGCAGTGTATGCCCTAGAGCTTACACTCCACATGTGAATGTAAATGAAAACCTAACTGGCTTTAGTATATATGTTCTTTAAGAGGATACATTCCTAATATCAAACGTATATATGTCCCTTAAATATTCTATAGGGAATCTATTCTCAAAAAGTTTGAGAATATGAATGACAGATTACCCTTTTAACAGATGCTTTAAAGGTTGTTCATGGTCATAAGATTATTGGTATGGATGCCATTAATCTGGAAGACCATCACCTCTGTTGTCATCCATGATAAGTATGAGATACTTATTGGTATGGAGGTAGTGAGTCTCATGCTCCAGACATGTGATGTCGTGACAGCAAGTGTGCACTCATGAGATGAGTAAGCTGAATAGTGATGTTAGGTGATGGATAAATGGGTCGTTACCTATCAATCAATATCGCATCATCTAGATTATGATTGTGCATATAATCCTTAGACTTGAGGTGACATGTTATTTTCGAGGCGCTTATGGTAAGGAACCAGTCGCTCCTCTCTAATTTTCTATCATCTCAAGGCTTGTGAGACAATGAGGTTGGAGTCACCGTAGACTTCTAAGTTTCTATGCCAATTTAGAGAACTAATTCTAACCCAGACACAAATGCTTCGTATTCACCTTCGCTATTGGTTACCTCAAAATCCAGTTTAATTACAAGAGGTAAACTTTCACCTAAAGGCATAAGGAACACCATGCTGGTGCCATAACCTTTGTTATTTGTGCCTCCGTTAAAGTACAATTGCCATGTGTCAGTTTCCACAAATAGTATATCCTCATTAGGAAATTCAGGCTCTTCCCAATGTTCATCAGTTGGGGTGGCAACCAGTTGATCGATAATGACACTGTCTTTGATGGACTTTCTCTGAATGTACTTGAGGTCATAGGTTACGAGGATTGCCATCCATATAGCCATCTTGCTATCTAAGATAGGCTTTTCAATAAGATACTTGAGGGGACTCTGATTAGTGAGGACATGTGTAATGTATGCCCCCAGATAATGTCTTAGTTTATGGTAGACCCACACAAGAGCTAGGCAGAGCTTTTCAATGTACTTGTACTTAAGTTCGTGTGTTAGCATTCTCTTGCTCAAGTAATAGATGGCATTCTCTTAATGTGAATCTGGGGCTTCTTAAGCCAGCATTGCTCATATGTCATTCTTCAGTAATAGTTAAATAGAGCAATAGAGGTTGACTAGGCCTAGGAGGCTGTCGGATTGGTGGATTCAAAAGGTTCTTCTTAATTTATTTGAAGGCTCTCTAACACTCCTCAGTCCATTACTTAGAGGGATTCTTTTTCAGTAAGCTGAGTATTGGACCGCAGGTGTCGGCTAATTGGTGGATGAACCAATTGATGTATCGAAGGCGGCCGAGGAAGCCTCTTATCTGCTTTTAGTTTTAGGAGGTGGCATTTTAAAGATGGCTTTTTACTTGGTTGGATCCACTTCTATTCCTTTTTGCTGACCATGTAACCAAAGAACACTCCAAATAAGGCTCCAAATATGTACTTATTAGGATTTAACTTGAAATTGTACTATCAAAGTCTAAAGAAGGACTTCACCAGCGCTTGTAGATTCAGTTCAAGGGTTGAACCTTTAATGACCATGTCATTGACGTATACTTCCACCTCTTTATACATTAAGTGATGAAAGATCATAGTATCCATCCTCTGATAAGTGGATCCAGCATTCTTTAACCCGAATGGCATTACTCTATAGCAATAGGTGCCCTATTATGTGATAAAAGTTATTTTCTCCAAGTCTGGAGGATGAATCAGGATCTGATTGTACCCCGCGGCTAGATAGGTTAAGGAAACCATCTCTGAACTAGATAATCCATCGACCAAGAGGTTTATGTGGGGTAATGAAAAATCATCATTGGGGCATGCCTTATCCACGTCCCAATAATCCACACACATTCTGAATTTTCCATCCTTCTTCGGTACTAGGACAATGTTTTCCAATAAGGATGTGTATGTGATTGGCTCAATGAATTTGTGACCAAGCTATTTAGCTACCTTTTCTTTGATTTGTATAGACCAAGCAGGCTTCATGCGTCTGAGCTTCTACTTGATAGTCTTGCAGTCTGGATAGGTTGGAATCAAGTGGATGACGATGTTTGGATCTAGTCTGGTCAAGTCACTGGGCTACCAAGCGAAGCAATTTTCAATTCTTTTGATAATAGACTCGGTGTCCCTTTTGTTCGAGCATGCAGATGCAATGTATGTATTTTTTGGCATCTCATGAGTGCCAGTATTTATGGGCTCTTTAACTGCATCTTTTATTTCATTTATTATTTTATTCTCTTTTTCTATTTGTTTGAGGTCAAATTCATCAATTGGAACAAAAAAAAAAAAGGAAACTGGCTCATAATAAGAAAACTTGGATGTCTTATTAATAGAAATGGATGAAAGGTCCACGATTACATCATACTCATAGTTAAATCTCAGTGGACCTGTTACATCATTATCAAATTCAAACCTAGAGGAAGGCTTAGAACTAGTAGTTGACTCAGATTTAGACTCGATTTCGGCTTCTGATTTAGCCTCATCTTTAGATTCTAACTTAACAACTTCAAAAGGGCTATCATCAAAGCTCCAATCTTTCAATTTCCCATTGGTTAGCTTGATCATAGTGGAGAGATCAGATTTCTCCTCCATGTCTATTAGAACAGCTATATTGCTAAAGAGGCTTGCATATATGTTCTATTCGTAATCAATTTCCAAATAGTAAATAGGTTGGTGATCCTTAGTAGTCAGCTTCACATCGGAGAATGACTTAAATTTAAGAACTTTAATACCAGTGACTGAGCAGACCCATGGTTTGAGGAAAGAGAAGTAAGGAACTATCTCTTCCTCTTTCACAAAGTAGCCATTTAGGGTTTTGAAACAAGGCCTTAAGACAATATCGACTTCGCCCCCTCATTTGATAATTGTAGAATTCTTTCTGGACTTTGCCTTTTCTTCCTCGATTTCTTCATCTGTTGGGTCATAACCCAAGCTAAAAGGAGTATAAAATTTGAAGTCGTTGAATGACTCAACTCCTTGTTGATTTTCACTAAGGCCTAATCCAGGGAAGAAAGAAATTTTTTTCATGATATTGCCCAACATTGAGTTGTAGTAGGGATCAAAATATAAGGCAATAGGCTCTTTCAAATCTTCATTAGTATGAATATATATGAATAAATGAGAAGCCGGATAAAGGCCAACAACTCAGGTTGAATTTCTAGGATGGGCACAGTGTTTAGGACTTCAGATTTGCCAGACAGATCATCTTTAATTGTAACCATGCCACCTTTTAAAGGAAACTTCACTCTTTGGTGCAGATTAGATGGAATAGCTTTGGCATGATGAATCTTGGGCCTACCCAAGAGCATATTGAAACTAGACGATACATCAATAACTTGGAAAGGGACTTTGAAAGTAGTCGGGCCTATAGTGATGATCAGTGTTTCCACCCCAAGTACCTCTATTTTGGAGTTGTTATAAACCCTTACAACTTGGTCTGAAGGAGTGAAATCAATGGCAGTTAATCCCAAATAGCTTGCAACCTTCAAAGGGCAGACATTCAATATAGACCCACTGTTAACTAAGGTCATAGGGACAGTCTTTTCCCTTATGATGATAGTGGTGTATAGAGCATCATTATGAGGACCCCCAGGTGGAATCTCATTGTTAGAAAAGAGATAACAGTACCCTTTGTAGCACTAGTAATCGATGCAATCAAAGTCTCAAGGGAAATGTCTAATGATGTCTGATCTGGCTTAACGCCTTACAAAGAGCTTAGCGATGAGGGTAGGAGGACATAAACAAACTCCAGATTGAAATATTAGCTTGTTTCTTCATTAACTATTTCAATATAGGATACTCGTCAGGTTCAGGAGTGCTTTTGTTTTGCGCTATTGGTGGGCTTGAAGATGAGGCAACAACAAAAGCTTAGGTGATGTGTCCACTTTTAGTGATAACATCGATTTCTTAGCCCAAATTTCTCAGGTCTATGATGACATAGTAGTAATTATGGTGAATTAACTGTCCTAAAGAAGTTTGGTCAATCAATGTAGAGTGACTTGGGAAAAGTGACCTCTTTAAGGAAGATTGGTTATCTCCGTTGTAATGTCAGTTGCTCAGTTGTATCGCATCAGTGAAAAGATATGTGGAATCACCCTCATCAAATTCATTTAGTATTACATTAATAGTGTGTTATGGGAGAGGATTAGTGCCAATGTTGACTTCAGGTAGCAAGATCTTTTTCTCATCAATGAGATCTTGGATTTTGTGGCGAAGGACCTTGCAATCGTCAATTTTGTGTCCGAGCCCTTGATGATAGTCACAAGTCTCATTCATGTTGAAGTTCTTTTGATAATGGATTAGGAATTGGCTTGGGCTTTAGTGGTTTAAAAGCATTCTTTTCCAAGCACTGTCTCAAGAGGTAGCTCAGTGTTAGCCCCTTTAAGTTAGAAAACTCCCTCCTCTGTATCGGAAGTGGTTTGCAGGTTATAATTACATTAACCTTGTTATCTTTCTGTGTATGAGAGGTTTTCTTAAAGCGAGAGGATGAGACATGGGTTTCATCCTTAATGAGGCCAAATTCTATTGCATCTTCTAGGCAAGAACCAATAGCAACCAAAGCCTTGCAATCAGGAAAATGCTACATTATCATTCTGTCTCGAAACATAGGTAATGAGTTATTCACAACTATATCAATTTGTTCAGGGTTAGTTGGCCTGTTAACCATTTGGGAAGCTTTTTCCCTCCATCTAGCAATAAAGGCAGATAAGGTCTCTTTAGGTTATTCTTGGTTGTCTCGAGATCCCTTCTTTTGATGTCAACCTCTTGGTTGTATGAGTATTGCTTCAGAAACTTAGCACAGATGGACTTCCATGTCTATTTCTTGGAATCCTCTAATTGTACGAACTAGGTCAGAGTTGTGCTAGTGAGAAACTGTTGGAAAAGGTAAGCAATGAGCTCACCTTCCACTCCCAAAGGTCGGAGTGTGCCATCATAAATTCTCAAGTGAGTTTCAGGATAAAAAGTACCCTTGAACTTTTCAAATGTGGCATTTGGAACTTAGAAGGAAGCCTAGCTTGGGGGAAGGGACTCAGTGCCTTCACATCCTGGACATTTTCTTTCATTTTTAGGGCTTGGAGGTCCTTTTCCATTTCTTAATACTTCCTAGTCATGGTCTTAATAAATGGATGCTCTTCAACCCTTTTTGAGAAAGGATCTACAACAGAGGTGATGGGGGTATTATTTCCACAGCTTGATTGTGGATTCAGGATGATGACCTCATTAGCTAAGGTGTCAGAGTAGTGGAAGTATGATTAGTGGGCTGGATCCCCACTTCACTCAGCATGGTCTGAACTTTACTCAGAATAGCCTGTTCTTGGCTTTGTATCATTGCAGTAAGGATTTCTTGTTGGGCTTTCATAGCATCTTCCTGTCTTTGTATAAATGCAGCTAGCATGCCAGCAAGGTTAATAGATGCAGATGCAGTAGGTGGAGCAATGGAGACATCAGTGGAGATGCCAGTGGGAGCACCAGTAGCAGTGGCATCAGCAGCACGAGGTGGGATGAGGTTATCTCCGATTAACATGGTAACCTTTTGAGAAAAGGGAAAGAAAATGGAATATTAGCTTTTGAAAGAAACAAGGTAATGCTAGGTACAGACAGGTAAAGAGAAAGGTATTTTGAAAGTTTTAGTTTTATGTCTGGAACAGTGCACTTTGTCCAATTTTAATTTCAATTTCTTGGATGTAGTGATGCATGCATGTATGCATGAATGAAAAAAGTTTCATGATGACAATAATATAAAGTCCATTAGGGTTCACGAGATTAAAGGTAAACTCTAATCATTACATTACAACTTAGTGGTTTAGTGGTTCCCCATCGGCTAAAGGTCTTAACACACCTAACCATAAGGATCAAAGAGGCTCGAGTGGGTCAAACGACTATATGTACCTTATTATTCCAATTGAATGGATCAGCTAAGGCACCCTAGAGTTGGATGATTTCGCTATCAGCAAAGCAGTCCTAAGGAAGGAAGCTCACTCGATGCTACTCTCTATCTGGGTTTTCCTAATATATAGGTGCATAGGAAGTGATGCATGAGAACCTACTTTTGCGTGATTTTTGAGGTAAAATTTTGTTATTCAGAAAATAACCAACTTAGTTATAGGTTAGTTTACCAAACTTGCCCAGTGGAGTTGCCAACTATGATGCCCCGCACGAACGGCCAGCGAGATTACCCCCTGGAAAGCGTGCCTATGGACCTCTTGCAAGGGCAATAGGAAACCTTTCGAATTGCACTTTTGAGGTGTAGCAGATTGTGGATCGAGTTCCTAAATTTGTGTCCCCATATGTGTTCATTGAAGTGCACATTGTGTGGAAGTGATTAGAGTTGCCACTTAACCTCTTAGAAAAATCAGTTTTATTCTAAGGTGATTAAGAAACCTTTTTATTATAAACTCCATTTTAGAAAAAGTTCAGTTTTCTACCCGATTAAAAAAGCTAGTCCTTTTTAGAACCAAAAGGGGTTCGAGGTTCGTGAACTAAAAAACATTTTAATAAAAATAATTTGGTACCATTTTAATTAAAACAAAATTTTGGCTCGAAATATCATGCAAGTTCAGTTAAAATTGGATTTTCAAGTATGAATGAGCAGAATTATTGAATGAATGCATGAACATGCTAGTTATGCAAATGACATCTATAAAGTAGTAAAGATAACAAATTTGCCAGGGGTCCTTCCTCTAGCCTACTTCAGGCTCTAGAGAAGGCACAACACTCCAAATAAAGTAATAAAATAATACATGAAAAATCGTTAAATCAAGGGATCTCCTCTCCAGTCTTATGATCTAGGAGGAGAACACATTCCCCAAAATCCATGCAAGCAAAAAATAACGATGGTAATCATATAACATGAAATAATTGTATAAAGTGAATAGTATAGAAACAAAATAACGACAAAAATAAAGGAAAAATACGTTTGGAGTTGAAGCCTTCAATGGCTTACCGACATATCCCTTTGAATGAGAATAAAACCCCATGTTGTTCTGCCTTCTTGCGAAGGGGTTGTTCTAGTAATAGTGGGTGGTTGTTGGTTTAGTAGCTAATTGATTTTAGTTATTAAAACAATTAATTGAAAAGGCTATTAATCAATTCCTATACTTTATTAATGAAAAATTGGTTTTGAATATGTGTTCACCTAAACAGATTTTAGGGTTTAATTGATTTTAATTATGAAAATGATTTTTCATAAAAGTTGCCTTAAATTAGAATTAAAGGGCTTAAAATGAATAATTGAAAAGCATGACTTAAGTCCAGGTTAAAGGGCTTAAAACAGTTATAGCATTGAAGGTAAGAAGTATATTGTACCGTTTTTACCCTTTTGCGCGGTTTGGGAATTGGAGGGTTTGGTGGTTTGACAAATCCGGAATGATCTTCGTTGTGCTCGGAGAGTACTTGTTGAATGTCTGGATTGATATAGGATGGATTGGGTTGAACGCTAATGAATTAGACTGATCATCTGTAGTGTCTGAAACTAAAATGTATGTCCCATCAATAGTCTGAAAATTGTGTTTAGGAGGCTCAAAGTGTAGTGTAATAGCATAAAATGGGTGTCTATAAGTGTTTGTAGGCGTATTATATAAATTGGAAAAAAGTGCATAAAAAGTCTAGAACCTGGGTATGTTATGGAGGGTCAAATTTATTGAGAAACGTATTAAAAAACCCTAATTGGCTGGCGTGTGCGTTACACTCTTCAAACATGCGTGAAGGGCTTGACGCTTGCATGAAGGGCTTGACGCATGGGTGAAGTCGTTTAAGCATGCACTAAGTTGTTTAGCGCCTGCGTCTGTCATTTTGGGTATGGGTTCTTCCTAGGTTTGTTTTTTTATGTCCGGTTCGGTTCAATCCAATTCAATTTTTTGGATTTTTTGGGTCTATTTGAAGATCGATTTGAGCCTAGTCAGATCTGTTGGGCTCGCATTGACGGACCGTATGCAATGGTGCCAAAATATGAATATGTCCACGAAAATATGCAAAATTTCCATGTAAACCCTTGTAATTTGTAATTTTTGTCCCTAGGGTTGCCACAGAAGCAACAAGGGGCGCTGCCCCTTGACCTTGTTAGGTTTTCAAACTTTTGAAAGTCAAGAAACAACCACCAATACTAGAGGTGCAAAATTAATTGTTTTATATAATCAAATATTTAAAAAAAGTAGGAATATAACATAAATTATAACATATGTGTTAAGAGGTAAACTGGGCATATTTCTTCATTAGCAATTATATGCCATGAAAGAATCGCCTCAATTTCCATTAAAACAGACTAATAATACCAAAAATAATATAAACAGAATAAAAATATTATTTTAAAAAAAATAAAAATAAACATAAAATAAAATAAATAAAAAAAAATAAAAAAAAAAGTTTTAGAGTTGAAGCCTGGATGGCTTGCCGACGTATTCTGTGGAATAGGAATCAAACACTATGCAATTCTCCCTTCTTGCAAAGGGTTGGAGTTGTTTGAAGAAGCGAGTTGGTTGTTCGAAAGTTAGTTGGTTTTATAGAAACTAATTAATCGAATAGATTCTTAATTATTTCTGTATTTAATTTAAAAAAATTATTTTTGATTGTGAACCCAAAGTAAGTTTTTAGAAATTAAAAGATAAAATAGAATTGGACATATTACCATTTAGATTACCTTTTGCTTATGATGATGAGGAACAAGAGGGTCGATTGGCTTCACAAAGCCAGAACGAATCTTTGTAGTTCACATATAAAATCCAATAGCAATTCGATATCAGAAGAGTTTTATGTAGAAAATTTGGCAGAGATTCAAAGCATAAAAGTTCAAAAAAATAGATTCAGGAGACTCTTATTTATAGGAAAAAATGGATTTGGTCTTCAAGAAAAGTTGCGTGCATGCAGAAGGGGTAGCGCACGCTCCAAGAAGTCGGAGCACAAGCCTACCAGCTAGTGCACACACCTGGATAGAAGTGTGCATGCTGGGCTAAGGGCGTACACGCCTAGCCAGCAGCATGCACGCTGGGCCTAGGGCGCACACACCGGATTAGTGGCACGCATGGTCAGCCTTGAAACATGCACGCTAGCTCTAGGTCCCACACAATTTTAGTTTGGTTCACTTTTTTTTTAGTTTTTTTTTTTACTTTCTAGTATATTCTAAATAACTCTAGAAATATGTACCATATTTTAATAAATCATAAACCATTCATATTTACATTACTTAACACTTAGAATTAACATAAAAATTTAGATTTTGTTGCAAAGTGAAAGAGAAATTATAAGGAAGTGAAGTTACTTGATCATCCAAAAGCACATGGTTAGAGCATGTGTTCTATTCTTTCCTATTCTAAGCTAAATGGTAAAATGTCAATTCTGAAGAACTCACCTCTCTTTGATGGCATAGTCTATTTGTCTGCCAATTAAATAGAAAGTAGAAACCACTAAATAGAGCATTCTTATATCTACTACATTAAACTCAAACCTTTAAAGCTCAATATATATGAAAAATAAGGATAATAGAAATCCTTTTAGTTCAGAATCTCCTTTTTTTTTTCTACAGTTTCTGTTTTATCTATAGCTATATTAATCTCATTTTGGATAGTCAAATGGTGTATGACTGAGATTTTTGAAACAACAATCTTGACTTTAATAAGAAAAACAAATTTAGAGACCATTTATTAGATTATTAATAACTTAATAGAAATAAATAACTAAAAGATAATTATTAAAGATTTCAAAAATAAGAAAACTTACTGTTATTGTCCTGCTCTCATTAGTTGATAGGAGAGACATGAAATCAAACAACTATTATTATAACTTCGTAAGACTGCAAGGAAGGATAGGCTAGTGCCAAAGAGAAAGACAATACTCACATTTCAATTTTGAAGAGCTATTCCTTGTACCATGAATATTTACCCCTTTTATTTCAACATAGACCACCTTATTGAAAGCTCTTCGCTAGTCTTCAATAGTAGCACCATTTTGCTAGAATGACAAGTTAACCTCAATACATATATCCTCTTCATGTTCGATTCTGGCCATGGCAATTCACAAATAAACTAATTAACCAAAATAGCACATGAAAAATCCTAAGTTCAAGATAATTGATATTGTATTAAAATAAAAAAAGGAAAGAAATCTGAAACTTCTTAGAGACAAAGGAAAAAACTAAAATTATTTGGGGATGAATTATGAAAATAAAGCTCAAAACCTAAATTTGAATCTCTCTTCAAATTTGAATGAGTTCTTACCAATCTCCTCTCTTTGTTTTAAAAGGTCTTGACGGTGTTGTGAAGCGCTAGTGGGTGAGTTAAGAGTGCGTCAATGGGAAATCGAGAGAAAGAAGTGGAAAGTTATGCAAGTCTTTGTAATTAAGGAAATCGAGAGAAAGAAGTGGAAAGAAATCGAGAGAGAGAGAGAGAGAGAGAGAGAGAGAGAGAGAGAGAGAGGGGGGGGGGGGGGGGGGGGGGGTGGTGAATAATGGATTATAAATTTGTAACAATATTATAATTTTGGAATTTTTTTTTTTTTATATTTTGTTTTTTTTTTTTTTT
>CAOJBK011810626.1:0-10911 GCA_948294925.1 Codiaeum variegatum
ATTTATAGATTTTTTATGAACCATATAAAATATTAATATTTTTTATAAAGTTATTATAATAATTATTATTACATGTACTCACTACAAAACTCATTAATAAAAACAATACAAGTTTTTGAGTTAAAATATGTAAAGTTTGGCATGATAAAGAAGTTTATAACCATGAGCACTTATCATACTTTTGCCTTGAAGTATTTTAACCTGAAGTTTATGGTAAGTGCTCGAGCTCTTCGATCGGTTCATGCAACTGTCTTGTTTATGCTCGTCTATGAATAGGTAAAATTAAATTGATTTCACATACCTTGATATTGTAATAATGATCGATTCTGATTTCTTTAAAATTTTCATTATTATAAAACAAATCATATAAAATAAAAAAAGTAAAGAGAAAATAAAAGAATAAAAGGAAAAAAATAAAATATATTATTATTCCATTAATTGTAATTAATTACTATTTATAACAAAAAAAATATATTGAAATAAGATTAAATATAAAAATACTACTCATTTCTTATACTACTTAATAATTAATAGTAAAGCAACAAAAGTTGAGATTTGGAAACACGTGGCAGGCAATGATTCTAGCAGAAGTTAGTAAAGATGACAGCAGAGGTACATTATAACATATTTCTCTATTAAAAAACCTTACCCAGCAAGCTTTACTGCTGCTTTAGCATTTTTATGTTTTTAACATTGAGGGGGACAGCCCTCGTGAGTGACGGTACTCTTATACTGTAACTCTTTTGTAGTGTGAGCGAGAGAAATCCTCTTCAACTTTCGTTTCACTCTCTCATTTCCCCAATAAAACTAATCATCTTTGTCCTTTAAGCTAAACCTATCAATCTCAACTACATTACATTTGGAAATAAAGCACAGCCTGGATATTTCAATTGCTTTGCTGGTTTCCAAATGTTGAACCTCTTCTTTGGAATTTTTAATTTCCAATTGACATGAGATCATAACTTTTTTCGATTGATTTAGGAATTAGCGGCACATGGCAACTGAGCTTGTGAATTTGGCCACAAATGGTAAATTACCTGAAGTTGATTGGACTATGAATATTGAAATTTGTGAATTAGTAGCTCGTCATCAAAGGTATACTAATTTTATCATTATCGGATCCTTCTATGTTCTTACTTTGATTTTAAACTTGTTCTCATCTGCAGACAAGCTAGAAATGTTGTTAAAGCTATCAAGAAACGGTTGGGGAGTAAGAGCCCAAATGCCCAATTATATGCAGTCATGGTGGGTTTATTCTATTTCTTTTTATTATTAAATCTTTTTCGTTTTATGCTTTTTTTATTAAGAATATAAATCCCACATACACTATTTTGAAACAATTTGTATATAAATCTGCTATCCACCATCAATAACTTAGCTTTTGAGTCGTGGGTGATTTTAACCCTTGTTATTTGATTGAATGTGTTTTTTTTTTTTTTACTACACTTATTTTTAACTGTTGACCCATCGAATTTGATTTATTCTTTTTGGTGTTTCTGTGATTTATGCAACACCATTCATTTTCTCTTCCAATTCTGCAGTTGTTAGAGATGCTTGTGAACAACATTGGTGAGCCTATTTATAAAGAAGTGGTTGATACAGGAGTCCTGCCTATCCTTGTGAAGATAGTGAAGAAAAAGGTGCAAGTTCTTTTCAATTTAGTAAGTTGCATTTTGGGTTGATTTTTTATGTCCTTATACATAAATAAATTATTATTTTTTTTTGTCTCAGACAGATTTGCCTGTACGAGAGAGAATATTTCTTCTTTTGGATGCCACACAGATGTCAGTTGGTGGTGCTTCCGGAAAGTTCCCTCAGTACTATTCTGCATATTATGATTTGGTGGTAGGTGCCTGTATGAAAGGATCATTCATCTGTGAACTTACATCATCTATTTGCTTCTTGCTATATAAGTAGCGGTTCTGAGGAGTAACCCATGGCTCACCTAAGCCTTAAATAACCCCATGTCTGAAGTTATTTCTTTTCAGAGAAGGAAGTACTCATAGTACCCTGAGATACTTTGTCATGTAGTTTCCAAAACAAGAAATTGTTTTGTCAAATTCTCTCCCATTTGATGTCATTGGCTTACTAGACAAAAAAAATTCATTGCATAGTAGATTATTTGTCAGTCAAGCTTTAGAGTTGGTTCCTCAACTTCCCCAATAGATCACAACCAATGTGCCTCTTTAAATATGTAGGATTTGCACCACCCTCTCTGGTCTCAAGTGTTTGTTTGTTCCAATGTCTTCAGCAAAAAGTTGAACTCTTTCCTAGGGGTTGCTAATGAATGCACTTAGTTAGTTGTACACGGTTTCATATGCATTTTCCAGTTGCAGCCTACCTAAAATAAATAGTAAAATGGTATCACACCCATTGAATCTGAAGAAATGCTTATATTATTAATTGATTTATTTAGCTACTGTTTTATTATTTTAGTGCCAAGCTTCATGCAGAAACTACTGCTGACCACTTGTACTAATGGGAAACTCAACCTCATTATTTTGAACATATCAAATCATGCACATAATTGTCCATTTTTCTTCACACTTATAAGATAATGTGTCACAAGGCATAAATACTGATTTATCTTTGGTCTTATTCCTTACCTGGCCTCTTAGTAGACTTGCCCCAGCCACTTCTTTCATCATTGATGGAACTTTTGCTGCTAAAAAGAACTTTTGCTTTATGGAGTTAGGTGTTTCTATCAATGGCGATTCTTAGCTAGTATGACAAATATAGAGCTTTGATGTCATGTCACATTTTAATTAATGAAATTAAGGCTGTGTAAACTATATTTTCAGAGTGCGGGTGTACAATTTCCTCAAAGGCCACGTGAAACACAAACAAATAATGCTACTTCACAATCAAAAAAACAAAATACACTTAATGGGGAACTTGCTGCATCTAGGCGTGAAGTGGTTGCTCAGCAAGCAGAGACTAAAGTAGTTCCTGAGTCAAGGTATCTGGATTGTTTTCTATTATGCTTCATCCGTGATGCTTTATGCCCCATACTGTGGAAGCACATTAGTCGTTTAGTTTAATCTACTGGTATAGTTTTCCCTCACCAGAAGAAACCGTTTGCTTTTATATTTATAATCATTGTCTCATATGTTTGCATTTCAAGATTCCGGTTTCACTTTATTGGTTGAAATTTATTTATTTCTGATCTTGAGAAAAAATATTTGTTTCTTACAATGTATTGTTTTTTCAGCCTGTGTTGCCTATACTTGGTTACAGATGTTAGATACAGGTATATGTATGGTGGATAGTCATCCTTTTGTAATTTGTCCTAATTTTCCCATATATTTGAAAATCATTAGTGCCCATGCCCATTAGGTACATGATAGGGGGGAGCATTGGGACACGAACTTCTTGGCTAATTTAGTTTTACAGTGCAATGATGCGATGGGTGTAATTGCTTTCTTTGGATGTATAAACATTTAATCTCAAAATGTTTACTGTGTGATAGTTACATTATCAACTTCAGAGCAGAAAAAAAAATTGAGGGATAAATAAATTGGTACTTCAACTTAAATTGGAACATTATGCAAAGTGGAGATTCATAGAATTGGGGAGATAAAAGTTGTCCTTACTACACTACCATCCCCACAGAAACAAAAAAAAAAGGGAGAAAAATGGCCTCTTCTCCTGCATTATACTTTATTAAGGAGAAAAAGGAGAAGACATCTTATATATTAGTTTTTATGGGCAATAATAGGCTCAATCCCCTCTATTTTGTGCATGACAGATACCTGCTGCCAACATTCCAGGTATTCTACTGTGAGCCATACTAGCTCTTGATAACCTTTTAGCTAATACTGAAGAGAATTAAATTTCTTAAGAGAAATAACATAACTAGGAGAATATTACGCTTGGCATGTTTTTGTTGAGCAAATTGAGTTTTGTTTTCCCTTTTTTTTTTTCCCCCTATACAGTGGCCTGAAGCATCTAGAAATTTTTTTAAAGATACTTTGAGGCTTTTAAATTGGAGAAAATTTGTTGGTAGAAAGGATGCGGAAATCAGAATTGTTCAATTTTTTGCAGTGTTATAAATTATTTGAAATTTGGATGGGAAGTATGTTCTTATTTTTAGGAGAAATTCTCATAAATCTAGTCCATCACATGATGGACAAATCAATAATAATGCGGCACATTGACAAGTTAATTACTATGCAGACCCTATTATGTAGGTGTTTAATTATCATATTAACCCATCTGGTGGTTGGTATATTACTTTTGATTAGTCCATGTGCTTACGTAGTGGACAAAGTTGATATAAGGTTTCTTCATTTTTAGGATCTAGGTTGTGATTTCTGGTCTTTTTGTGTTACAAAGCAGGCATTTAGGGCTTTCTTTTCTGTGGGTTTTATAGGACTTTTTTTTAACCTGTGGGCAGGTGCAACAGTGGTTTTACCTGGATCTTCCTTATGCGCTATTCAGTTTGATTTTGGAATTACCTTTTTAATTGTTTTTCTTTTGTATATGATCTTCATATTTAGCCTACTTTAGGAGGATACATTAACCTCCATGTTACAATCTTTTAAGTGTTCTTTGTGAATAAAATTTATTTTCTCACAATGAATTAGAATGAAATTGTACTGGCACATTTATGGACTATGGATATTTCATTGAATTCTTATCTGGGACTTCAAAAAGCATATTTTCGACTTGTTTTCATAACTTTGTACTAGGAATGAAAGAAAATCATCTCATAATAACAGCTCATAGAAATACATTACTATCTGGGATTGGCAATGCGTCATAGATTTCCTAGATCATTGCTTGATGCCTACAAGTTTCTTTGATTGTTGCCAAAAGAGACTAGGCACCCATTTTGTTTGTGTCTAGCTTCTTTGTTCTTTCTGTCTGTCTGCATATCAAAAAATTTTACTCAGAGGAGAGTTATCCAACTTGATCAAGAAGCCTTATCTTTTTCCGATGATTTGGTTCAAAACTGCCCCGAGTGGAAAAAGTGAATCCATATAACTGACCCCAATTAACTTAGGACTGAGACTTTTTTGTGTTGAGTTGAGTTTTGAATTTTTATTTTTTATTCCTGTGTTTACAATGACTAATGTTTAGGGATTCAATATATTGTGAATACATCACCCATCTCAGGGTCTTTTGCTTTCTGTATTGATATTCTGCATAGCAATTTTATTTGTAGTTGCTGAAAGGTTATTAGCAATTGTTTAGCGCTTCTGCAAATGATACTAATCTAGATGTTTTACTCTATACAGTATTATTCAGAAGGCTAGCAATGCCTTGGAGGTTTTAAAAGAAGTTCTTGATGCTGTCGATTCTCAAAATCCTGAGGTACAAAATGGAGACATCTTTTCTCTCTTCTGCATTCGGCCTTAGATTTAGTTGGATAATTGTCTTCTGTTTGTTTGTTGTCACACTGGAGGATATGTTCCAAATGTTTCCACATTCAGTTTCACATCATGTGCTTGAAATTTTTGAGTGCTACTGGAAAGTAGTTACAGTCTATAAATTTTTGGAAACAGAACACTGCAGTGATAGGTTATTATTTTATTTTACTAATTCCAATCTTCCAATTCAACATTTAAAATTTTTTATGGCATCCTCTCCTTAATGCCATTAAAGCATTGTGGACCCTAGTAGTGCGTAAAATATCTTGACAAGAAGAGCTTGCCTCTGACATGCAATTTTTCGTATTATCAATTATATCCTTTGTTTGTGAGGGGAATCTAACATCCTGTCTCTATCTCCTAGTTTCCTTTCGTTTTTTGTTTCAATTTCAGATCTCATTGGGGTTTTATAGCATACCGGATTGGTTTTAGAATCTGAGGTAGTGTAACGGAGATGGAGTTGGACTGAATTAGGGAGTATCAGAATTAGATAATATCAGACTGAGGTGGCTGCTACTATTGTGAATGGTTTTTTCAAATTTGCAAAATGACTCGTAAATATTAAATTAATATTTTAATCAAATGCCATTATAATTTTGTGGGTGTAATAATTCAGAATGACAAGTATATGATAAAATGAAACAATCTGTACACAATGTGTAATATCCTATCACTCATATTATAAAAGAAAATATTGCATTAATAAGTTCTAAATTCCAATACATAATAGATGATACATGACCTATCTCCTCAGAAAATGTTGATAAAAGGATGAGTAAACATTGTATATAAATTTTAAATGGTTGATATTAATTTGCATGTTTTGCTTGATTGGATATCGGTTTTGAAATCCATCCATGAAATTGTAAATTCACAATTCTCATTGTGGTTGTCATAACATTGTTTCTTAGGGAGCAAGAGACGAGATCACTTTGGATCTGGTGGAACAGTGTTCATTCCAAAAGCAGCGAGTAATGCATCTTGTGATGACTTCTCGGTAAGACCACTATCTGAGTTGATAGGATGAATATTTTTATTAGCAACATCAATAGGTGGTCCAAAGTTTCTGTTTATGAATGTCATCAAAATTCAGATAACCTGTTTACATGCCAAAGTAAGACCAAACTCAGTTTATGTTGGTGATGTCTGCAGCTATGATAAATAACTTCACTGCTGTGATATATACAGCTCCAGGATCATAAATTCAACCTTAGAATTGTTACATTTAAATAGTGATGGATGTAAGTGCATTCCATGAAAAATATTTGTTGCATCCAATGCTAGTGGCAAGTTTGAAGGTTCTCAAGGATGCAATAGGTGGTGCAGCTGGGTTTGAAATGTATGCTGTTGGATATGAAATGTGTGCACAGTTAGGGATCAATCTTGATATCTCTATGATTTTCCTATGATGTATTTGTTTTTATCTGCAAAACCTAAAAGTTTTAAATTGTCATTCTAAAACACCCAATATAAATTTAGACCTTGTTACCCTGCCTGATCTCTTACCATCAGTTAAAAACCAGTGAGAATCCCACTTCTGTTGTTTTCCTATACAAGTTGTTGGCCATGTCAATAGTTAGGTACGTGTCATACTCTCAACTAATAGCAATGTAGTTTTGGTACTGTCCAAGTCCACTTTTGTGCTGATATACATGGTTCTGGGGTCTTGGAGCGACTTTGTCAATATATGTGCGGTTTTTAATCAATGTTTGTTCAATAAATGAAGTGGTATTTTGTTACGAAGACTGGGCTCTTATGTTCTATGCATAAATAGATTAACAATTTATTTAAAATAAAAATAAACCCGTGGGTCTTTGGAGTTACACACTGACTCGCATCCTTAGCCTATCTAAAAACTTTCTGAAGCTGGTTTGAATGCTTAAATGAGTAGGGTGGTCTATTCCGTTCTTTTGTTGATTTTGTTTGCATTAAACTATATTTGGGGAAGCAATTAGGTAATCTTTCCCCAAGTACAGGTGAGCATAAATTTATGCAACTCTATGTGAATACAATACAGACACAGTGAATAACCATTGTTAACTTAAATCAACTTTCTTCTGGTCCAGAGATGAAAAGGTTGTATCTCATGCAATTGAATTGAATGAGAAGCTGCAGAAAGTTCTGTCACGACATGATGCTTTAATCTCTGGTAGATCTATGCTTTCAGATAGCTCTCCAATTTCTGATAGAACTGCTGCAACTGCAAATCATTTTACTCGTGATGAAGAGGAGGAAGAAGAGGAAGCAGAGCAGCTTTTCAGAAGGTATGCCGTTTTGGCTTTGGAAGTTCAGTTCTTTTATCTGAGTAACTACATTGAGCTTTGCAGTATAAGCTTTGGTTCTCTCCAGCTATTTATGGGGCAGATAATGCTAATATATATTTTTTTCTTGGTTCAATGCTGTACCTCTACAACACTCAACAGATTACGAAAAGGAAAGGCATGTGCACGGCATGAAGATGAAGGCAACTCAGAAGAGCATGTCTCTATGGGGTGGCTTGGATCTTCTATTCCAGGAGAGAGGTTGAACCGTCCCATTATACGGCCAATTATTTTAGATGATTCAAGTGCAAGTCCTCCCCCAGTTGCAGTTGCAATTCCTCCACCCCCAGCAAAACATGTAGAGAGGGAGAAGTTCTTTCAGGAAAAAAAGGTTGATGGTTCGGGTGTGGTTGGCCACATGAGGGGTCTGTCATTACACAGTCGCAATGCCAGCAGTTCTCGCAGTGGAAGCTTAGAGTTTAGCGATTAGTGGAATGAATTTTTATATGGTTTCTCATATTTTCTACTACTCTGTGTGTGTGTGTTCTTTTTTAAAAGTTGGGTCCTATAGGGTAGAAAAGAAGTCATAGCAACTTCAAAATGGTGCTCTTGTAATGTCGTTTTTATTTAATAAAATTTGGAAGAGTTGTCTAACCTCAGAATGGACTTTTAAGCAACTGCTAATACAGATTCATTTGTCTATCAAATTTTTGGGTCTTGATATTTTGGACGTTATTATTTTATAAGCAATTATGGAATTAGGTTTGTTTTCTTTAATAAAATTATAAATTCATTTGAATAAAAATTAGGTGTAAAGAATAAGTCCGTAAGCTAGTGTTTGAGATTTATTACTTTATAAATAATACAGAAAACTAGATGTATAAAATAAATAATGCTTCCAATAATAAAAGCTTATTAAAAGTTACAACTTTATATAAAGAACCGGAAAATATAAAAAATTGAGAATTTTTTTTTTCTTTTATTTAGAAATTGGGAAATTCCTTATATATTAGCCCTAGGTTTTTGGGTGGGAGTTTGACAAGCAAATCATGACGACAATAAGCATCAAAGACTATCAACTAGAGAGCGACACTCACAATGTATACGACATCACATTCTTCAGCGACCAAATCCAAACACTGCTGACCCACACTCCTTCTGTGGTGGAACAATGGCTCACCGAAACCCAACAACAAGAAGTGAATCCCCAATTGATTGTTGGGTTAGACGTGGAGTGGCGCCCCAATTTCAATCGGCACATTGAGAACCCAGTGGCTACTCTACAACTGTGCATTGGGCACAGATGCCTAATCTTTCAGGTTATGCACTCCCCAAGTATCCCACAATCTCTGATTGATTTCCTTGCAAATAAGAATAACGTGTTTGTTGGGGTTGGAATTGAGAGCGATGTGGAAAAGCTGGTGGAGGATTATAGATTGAGTGTGGGGAATATGGTGGATTTAAGGGGTTTGGCTGCAGAGAGGATGGGAATTAGGGCATTGAAGAATGCTGGGTTGAAAGAGTTGACCAAACAAGTACTTGGGAAGGAGATTCAGAAGCCTAAGAGTATTACTATGAGTAGATGGGACTATATGTGGCTCACTCCTCATCAGGTTCAATATGCTACTCTTGATGCCTTTTTGTCCTCTCAAATTGGTGTTCAATTAATGTCCAATTAATTAGGTTTTTATTTGTTAATCACAATTGCTTTTGGTACTTTTTATTGGAATGAATTTTCATATTTTCAGTTTGTCCCAATTTTCTGAGTCTGGATTGAGGCTGGCTTTGTTAATTTTATAAGACATACAAATTAAAAAAAAAAATTTTCTGAAATTGGGATACAAAATAAAGCAATTTTTATATTTAAAATATTTTTTACTTTGAAGATCTTGTACCATGTCCGCCCCCGCTCTCTGTATGATCAGTGAAGCAATAACTTCATTTCATGCTTTTATTCAAAATTTTCACTAAATAATATAAATATGACCGAATTGAAATGTATTAAAAACTATTGCTTTTGAATTCATCGTTTTGAATTTTATTTTAATTTTTTCGAAACATATGAGAATAACAAAATCACTGGAAAGTTGCAACTTTGAGATCTCCGTTTGTCTTATTATAATCATAATTCTTTTTTTTTTCCTTATTCCCTGTAACTCAATTACAGAAACTTCCCTTCAAATACCTTTTATTGACTCTACCAACAAAATTATACAGCTAATATCTAACAAAGTTGTGGCATATTTTGTTTTGCTTATAGTTCACATCATGAGCTACACCTCATCAAAACTAACAATAAAACAGAATTAAGCCCGAGTATCGGACTACTTGAGCTCGACCACAATTATTGAGCTCGAGCTCAATACAATTTTTAAATAGTACAAACTCGAGCTTGAGTAAAATTATCGAACTCGAACTTAAGTGAATAAGAGAATAACTAAGTCAACACAACTCTAAACTCATCTCGATTCGCTTAGTTAAATTTTCAAAGAAATGCAAACTCGATCCGTTAAAATGATAAATATTAATAACATATAAAGAATAAACTTATAAACATAAAGAAACTCGATTAGGCTCATAATACTATCAAGCTAAGTAATAAAAAACTAGAACTCGACTCAATTAACTACTCGAGTAGCTCGAGCTTGAGCTCAACTCGATTCAACGAGTTGATTTCGAGTAACCCCTAAACATAATCATTGTCATTTTTTCTTTTGAAGTGTGTAGTACATCTACAATCTGGATATCTAGAACTACCATTACCGATAATTTGTTATTCATATGAAGAGCCTATTTTCGATGAACAGAACTACTCTTTGCCCTATCCCAATACAATCAAACTCAATTTGAAATTGAAGATACATCTTTCTTTATTTGCTTGTGATAAGATTTTCAAGAACAACTCTGTTCATTTACTTGTGATAAAAATTTCTAGAAAAATCAATTTATTTCTCTTAATTCCATTTGTTACTAAAGCAATAAGATTAAAATTAATCTTATCATCTCCATTTACGTTTATTCTCTAAAACATTTACTAAACTACTTGAATCAATCAAACTAGGAACCGCTCACTAATTTGATTTTTAAAAACATTAAAAAAAAAAAACCAGAAATGCCACTTTGATTCCAAAAAATTGGAAGAATCGGAAAATTGAAAAAATCACTGATTTTTAAATTGAAAAATCAAATCATAAATTATGCCAACTAATATATATATATATATATATATATATATATATATATATATATATATATATATATATATATATATATATAGA
>CAOJBK011810635.1:0-12355 GCA_948294925.1 Codiaeum variegatum
TTCATGGCTCTTATGAATAAGGTATTTCAACCTTACCTGGATAAATTTGTGATTCTGCTAATTGATGATATACTTATTTTTCAAGAAACAAAGAAGAACATGAACAACATTTGAGAACTGTGTTGCAAACTCTAAGAGAAAAATAGTTGTATGCTAAATTGAGCAAACGTGAATTTTGGTTTTATTCTTGGGACATTTTGTTTTTATAAAGGGTATAGAAGTGGATCCAAAGAAAATAGAAGGCATGGTAAAATGGGAGGACCTAAGGAATGTTGCAGAAGTTTGAAGCTTCTTAGGATTAGCTGGGTATTACAGTCAATTTGTTAGGGGATTGTCACTAATAGCTAGTCCATTAAGAAAGTTACTCTAGAAAAATGTGGCATTTATATGGTTTGGAGCTTGCTAAAAGAGTTTTGATGAATTGAAAAGTATATTAACAACATCTCCAGTGTTAACCATTCCTACAGGCATAGGAGGATTTATGGTCTACAATGATGCTTCTTATCAAGGTTTGGGATGTGTGTTAATGCAACATGGTAGGGTAATTGCATATGCATCTAGACAATTAAGACCACATGAGGTATCTTATCCAATGCATGATTTAGAACTTTTTGTTATTGTGTTTGCTTTAAAAATATTGAGGCATTATTTGTATGGATATACTTTTCAAATATTCACTGATCACAAGAGTTTAGGGTACCTACTGACTAAAAAAGAGTTAAATATGGGACACAGGAAGTCGTTAGAATTGTTGAAAGACTATGACTGCACCATTGAATATCATCCAGGAAATGCTAACATTGTGGCCAATGCTTTAAGCAGAAAATCAGGAAGCAATATAACTCATTTGCATCTATCCTTATTATCTTATTTAATGCAATTATGTGATAAGAATGTTGAATAACACTTCTAAATGAATGGAGTGTTATGCTACTTTCTAAGTGAGACCAATATTATATAATAGAATTAAAGAAGCACATGGTAAGGATCTATAGTTGTAAGAAAAGATTGAGAAAGTAAAGTAAGAGAAAAACATAGAGTTTACCATTTAGAATGAAACCTTAATGATGGGTTCTTGTATTTGTGTTCTTGTTACTGATAAACTATATCGATAAATTCTAGAAGAATCACATAATGCTCTATACATCATTCATCCCGGAATAACTGAAATGTATAACACGCTATGACTTCATTATTGGTGGCATGGAATGAAGAAAGATGTGGCAGAGTATGTTTCAAAATGTTTAACATGCCAACAGATCAAAATAGAGCATCAAGCACCAGTTCGGAAATTGTAACCATTGTTAGTTCCAGTATGGAAATGGGAAAGGGTAATTATTGATTTTGTTTATAGATTACCAAGAACACCAAAGAAGAATGATGTTGTATGGGTGATCATTGATAGATTAACTAAGTCAGCACACTTATTGCCATTTAGATGGGTAGTTCACTTGATTACCTGGCTATAAAATATGTGAATGAAATTGTCAGATTACATGGTGTGCCTATTTCTATTATATGAAATAGAGACCCTGGATTTACATCTCGTTTTTAAGTAAGCCTTCACTAGGTCTGGGTACTAAACTAAATTTCAGTACTGCTTTCCATCCTCAGACATATGGACAATCAAAGAGAACAATTCAGACACGTGAAGACATGTTTCAAGCTTGTGTTTTAGAGTTCAAAGGTTTTAAGGATATATATATTGCTCTGATGGATTTTGCTTATAATAATCAATATCATAGTAATATCCAGATGGCATCGTATGAGGCATTATATGGAAGGAAATGTCACAATCCTATTTACTAGGATGAAGAAAAAACACGTGTATTGGAAGGTCCTGAAATAGTTCAAGAAACTATGGATAAGGTAAAACTAATCAAATGTAGGCTAAAAGCAACACAAGATAGGAAAAAGAGCTATGAAGATTAACATATAAGGGAAATGGAATATGAAATGGGTGACAAAGTTTTCCTTTAAGTTTCACCTTAGAAGGGAATTCTTTGATTTGGAAAAAAAATGAAAAATGAGTCCTCAATACATAGGGCATGAAATTCTTGAAAGGATTGATCCATTTGCTTATATGTTGGTATTACCACCTAAAATGGCTCAGATTTATGATGTTTTGAATGTCAACATGCTCAGAAGGTATCAATCCAATCCTACATATATACTCAGAGACCAGACAATAAAAATTACAAATGATATGAGTTACTTTGAATAACCACTGTAAATAATAGGGCATAAGATAAAGAAATTAAAGAATAAAGAGATTCCTTTAGTTAAAGTGTTGTGGAGAAACCATTCACAAGAGGAAGGAAAAAATTGAAAATATTATTAATTTAAAGAACTCTTTGAAGCTTGAGACTAGAAGGGGTCATATCATAATAGAGCCGGAACACGCCCTCATCCAAGAAAAAAACTTGTAGTTTTAGAAATCTAGAATGAACTGGATTAAGTGGGGGTATGGGAATACAAAGTGTTTCTAGGCATCCACTATCATCAAGAGGAAATGTAGAAGTGTGGAAAGCCTTAGAGATGATAATGCTATTTGGGTGGAGGATCAAGGGACTTTTAAAAATATGGTCTTATCTTTATATTCAAACCTATACAAAGATGACTTGGTTATGTCTGACCCTAATGTGATTCCTGGTAATTTCCTTGGGATTCAAAGTAATCATTGGAGGATGATTTATGTTGTACCATCTTCATAAGATATCAAAAATTCCATTTTTAATATGGGTGCTTATAAAAACCTGGGGCTTAATGGTTTACAGCCTTACTTTTATCAGAATTAGTGGGATACTATAAGTCAAGATTTGACCCTTATGGTGTAAAATTTTTGGCTTTCAAGTACCCTTCCTGAAGGCATTAATGAGATGTTGATCGTTATGGCTGTTGGCCATCCATCACATGATCAAGGTGGGATCACATCTAATTATTTTAACCATCATGATTTATTTTCAGGTATTCCAACTCCTATACCACCTGCTAAGGAGAAGATCTCCTTTGCTAGTATTGTTAAAAGGAATAGTAATATACCATCAACATCAATTTTGCTAGAACAGAAGTGAAGGTATGTCTCTAGTAAAATCAATGAGAAAATTTATGAAGAAAGACTGAAACTCTATAATCATTATCTCATAGGAAGAATGATCTTGTTTAAGGGGGTGTCTCCATGGGAAATGGGTAACTTGAAGAAGAAGTTATCATCGATTTGGGGATTGACTGTTAATTAGAGATTGTTATCCTTGGAGAGGGTCTTTTATCACATATTGCTTAATTCTTTGATAGAGAAGAATAGGATTTTGAGTCATGGAGGGGTGAATTTTAAACCTGGGATCCTATGACTATAAAAATGGACCTTGGACTTTAATCCAGATGTACAAAAGTTGACCACTACCCAGCTATGGGTACGACTGTATAAACTGCCATGGGAATATCAGGACTAACAAATTCTTATGGATATTGGTAGAGGGGTGGGTATTCCTTTAAAAATTGGAAATGCAACATTGAATGGTGATCTTGGGCATTTTGTAAGAGTTCTAGTGGAAGTGGATTTATCTATGGAGTTGGTTAATTCAATTATGATTGAATGCCCAAGTAAAAGTTTCTTTATGGACGTAATCTATGAAAACATCCCAAAATTCTGCTCCACTTGGACATTCTTCAAGGGATTGCAGATTGAATAAGCAACCAACATAAAAGAAAAGACTCTAGTCACGAAAGGAAAAACCAGAAACTGTGAAAAATGGGTTCTCAAATCTGATGTCCCTCTCACCAATGTCTTCGCAACTCTTAGGGATGATCTTGTTCATGAAACTGATGAGCAAAAGATGTCAATGATGGTAAGGAAACATTGCCTACTACTAAAACAGCCAAAACAACATTGGGTGGAATGGATAAAATGATGTTGTTAGAGGAAGACAGATCCTCAGGTTTTGATGAAATGGTGATGTCGGATGTGCTCAGAACTGATGTTGAAATGACACCATTGGATGAAATCAGAAAGGGTGCTTCAGACTCTTCTTTAAACACTGATGTTGATCCTATTGTAGAACCAACTCTTGCCTTGCCTTTTACTATTTTAGATGGTAAGAATTTAGCGACCTCCAATGTTGTAAATCAAGAAGGGAACTGAAAAAGCAGGTGACATAGGGTCGGTCAGTGAAGGAGAAGATTTGTTAGATGATAATTCTCAAGAAAATGGTTCATGGGCAGAAATTATTAAAGGCGAGAAGGCTGGTTGGATGAAACCCACCACCAAAAAATCGAAAAAAGAAAAGCAGGTGCCTAATGATACAAAATATCGTGTGAAGCTTAATAGGAGACTGACTATAAGACCAGCTAACTATTGATGAAATTTCTTTTCTGAAACTATAAGGGAATTTGAAATCCAAGCTCCCAAAGACATTTGTTTATTATTGTATACAGCACTGGCCTGATTTGCTTTGTCTCTCTAAACCTATGGTTTATATTGATTCAATTTGTGATCGCTTTTGGAATTCTTTGAATCTTAATCTTGTTAGCTATAATAATAAAGATTTTCCCTCTATTTGAGTCTTTGTTAGTAATAATTTTACTGATCTTATGGTGTTCATGTGGATGATCAGCAAATTACCATGAATTTCTCTTGTAATAATGATTTGCACCACATTTCTTTTGTTTATAGAAATTTTTGAAGGAATAAGAGATCGAAAAAATGGAATAATCTAGCTATTATCAATCCTCTTTATTCTATGAATTGGATGGTGATTAGTTATTTCAATTCCATTCGTGGAGCTCATGAAAAAAGGGGGGTGTCCTCTTGCTTAGCTCCCCTATAGAGAGTTTGAGGCTTTTATTTATACTAACAATCTTCTACAGCTTCCGATTTTAGGTTCAATTTGCACTTGGTGTAATGGTAGGCATGGATTGGCAAGTGTTGAGAGCTTTATCGATAGAGCTTTAGTGAATCAATTGTTTCTGAACTTGGTCTTCCATCTTTTGTTTAGCTTTGGCTCAACATAGCTTGGATCACTCTCCCATTATGATTAATTACTCATTGAAAGGTTCTAATATTGTGAGTAGGTTCCGATTTCAATCTATGTGGTTGACATATCTTGGTTTGAAAGATCTGATTGCTTAAAATTGGGTTTCCACAGTCTTACTGCCACATATTCAGCTCTTAACTGAGAAGCTTCGTGGTCTTTGGCAAGCTCTTAAGAAGTGGAATTGGTTGATTTTTGGGCATTTGGGCAGTAATATTAAGATAGCAGAAGACCATCTTCAAATAGGTTCAACTGGAAATTGCAACTAATGGCATTACTAATTCTTTACATTTAACAGAACTTGATGCTCATGCCAAGCTTAATCTTTATGAATAGCAAAAGGAGGTCTTCCTAAAGGAGAGAGCTCGTATGAAATGGCTTGATGTTAGGGATAGGAATTCTGAATTTTTTCACAAGCTTCATACCATCTGTAATCCTTTGCAATCTATTTCTATTATAGAAATCTAGGGTAACATTGATGATGATCACCATATCTTTTCTTAACATATTGCTGGTTATTATAGTAGTTTATTTTTTAATCCTAATAATGTGGCCTAAGATTTCTCTTTGATCAAAGAATTAATCCCTACTTTTGTTTCGGAAGAGGACAACAGGTTGCTTAGGAGGATCAAAATGCTATTTTTTTTTCCATGGATGCCTCAAGTGCTTAGGGCCCTAATGGTTTTACAGGTGGTTTCTTTCAAAAATTTTGGGACATTGTGGGTTTGGATGTCTATAATGTGATGAGCTTTTTCTTTGAGCATGGTAAAGTCACTCATGGTCTTAATTCTAGTTTCATGATTTTAATTCCTAAAGTGGCTGAGGCGAGAAATACAGGCCCATCATTCTTAGTAATTTTTGTTTCAAAATTATAACAAAAATACTAGCTGATATCTTCCATTGCTTTTAATATTGTGTCTTATAACCATTTTGGCTTTCTCAAAGGCAATAATATCATTAATTGTATTGTTGTTGCTTCTAAAAGAGTTAATGTCTTAGATAAAAAGTGCTTTCAAGGGAAATATGACTATGAAGATCAACATTAGGAAAGTGTTTGATACGCTAGACTAGAATTCACTTTGGAAGTGTTTGAGGATTTCGAATTTTCCCTCACTTTCCGTAACTTGATTTTGGAGATTTTTGCTTCAACGAGACTATCCATTTTGATTAATGGAGAATCGAAAAAATATTTTTCTTATTCCAGAAAGGTTCGTCAGGGTGACCTATTATCACCACTTATTTTTGATATTGTTGAGGATTTCTTAAGTAGATATATTCTGAAACTGGTACATAATGGCTCTTTTGCTCGGATGTCTTACACTAAAGATAAGCCTTTTATTTCCCACTTACTTTAAGCTGGTGGTATTTTAATTTTTGGAAAGGCTACTAAGAAAAATTATTTTGGATATCAAAAAGGCTTTTGAGCTTTATGATGTTCTTTCTAGATAATAGGTAAACTGGAGAAAATCGAGCATTTATTTTGTCAAAACGATTTTACCCTGTAGAGCTAGTGTGCTTATCGATAACATTGATATTAAATGTGACTCTTTACCTTTCTTTCATTCGGGGCTGTCATTATTTAAGGGAAAGCCTAGGAAAATTTTTTTGCAGCCTATTGCGGACAAGGTGATAAGTTCGTAAAATGGAAAGGTACAATTCTCTCGATGGCGGGGCATTTATGACTTGTAGAATCGGTTATCTATGGCCCATTAATGCTTTATTTTCTGTGTACCGGTGGCCTAAGGCTTTGATTAATTCTCTTAAAAAAAACAATTAGAAATTTTATTTAAAGTGGGGATGTGGGAATTAAAAACCTAATTATGGTACCTTAAAGTGTTTGCTGCAAATATATTCTAGAAGGTGGTATCGGGCTATGGAGGTTGGACCTTATTAATGAATCAATCTTGACTACTCTTAGTTGGAGAATTTTTTCCCAAACTGGTCAAGGTGGGTTGTTACGTCGATCACGTTTGCTAACTCGTTCTAGACTGCCTAAATGTTCTTATTTTCAGGTCAGTTGTGTGGTGCTCTATTAATTCTATGTTTGCTACCATTGGAGACAACTCTATCTGGTTTATTAGTAAAAAATCGTAGCACAACTTCTTTATGGATGGTTGGATTAAGCCATCTTTAGCAGACATATGTGCTATGCCAATTCAGGAGTAGCACATTACTGTTTTCCAGGTGCATGATTGTCATAATTCCAGTGGCAGGAATGTTTCTTCTACCCCTCCTAGTGATGTTATTACAGTTGTAAATCATGTTAAAATGCTTGTGGAGTATGAGAATATTTGTTCATGGAAGCTTTCATCTAATGGAGCTTTTTCAGTCAAGAATTACTACTTATTTACTGGAATAAATTTCCATGGAGTTCTTTTATACCTCCATCTCATTCTTTCACTTGCTAGCATGCTTGCCTTAACTATCTTCCTACTAATGATCGGTTGATAGAGAGAGGCTTTACCTCACAATGTCCTCTCTGTTGTGAGAATGAAGAGTTCTCTACTCATTTATTTTTGAATTATGAAATTGCTAAAGAGATGTGGAGAGCTGTGAGTTTTTTGTTTTATATTTCTTTATTTTTAAATGGCTCTTTGTTGGATCTAATTAAGAGTGCAATAAAGAAGAATGCCAGCTCGCAAGTTCGGGGTTTATTGAGAGCGGCTATTGTTTCAGTTGTTTGGGTAATTTGGCACTCTAGAAATAATTATATTTCTAATGATATTGCTATTTCTATTTATTCTATGCTTCGCACTCTTTGTAAATTGATTAAGGAAGCAGGTTCTTCTAGTTTTGGAATGATGAAAGGCTCCTTGGAGGAGTTAGCTCTTTTTCGCACTCTTCATATTAAAGGCATTCCTAGAAAATCTTTGCGTATTATTTCAGTTGTTTGGAAGCCTCCTCCTCCAGAGTGGATTAAAGTTAATACATATGGGTCTTCGTTGGGCAATCCGAGGTCGGTTGGAGATGGAGGATTTTTTCGCAATGCTCATGGTTATTATTGTTTTTTTTTTTAGTTTCCATATTGATTGCACTTATGCTTTTGTTGCAAAGTTGAGAGCTTTTATTATTGCTATTTTTTTAGCCTCTCAACGTGGCTGGCATCGTGTTTAGCTAAAGAGTAATTCAGTGTATGTTTTTAATCTTTTCAAAATGTGGCAATTGGAGGTTCTTTGGGATTATCGTAGTGATTGGTCAGCTTGATTGGAAATCCTTAGGAATATGGACTTTGTTGTCTCTCATACTTATAGAGAAGGGAACAAGGTTGCTGACAATCTTGCTAACTATGGAGCTCGTCAAGCTGGAGCTCACTCTTGGAATATTTGTCCTTCTTTTTGTAATGGTCTAGCTTATGGTGATTTTGCTTTCACTAAAAATTTTAGATTTTTATAGCTCTTTGGAGCAGAACTTGATTTATCTTTCCTTCTTTTTGCTTTTAATAATATTTGTGGGTTAGCAAGCATGGCATAGGTTCTAAAGGGATTACAAACTAGTTAGGATGTCTGGGTGTACCATCCAATTTCCAACCTCGATTTTTACTCAAAAAAAAGTCCACATTCACATCAGCATTGCATAGTGCATTCTCTTCGTCTTTTCCCAATTCATAGACTTTGATCACAACCTATTTGCCTATTTGTTGGAAAAAGTAATTCTCCTCTAAAATTCTCAATCTTTTAGAAAGAATAGAAACTGGCTTAGTAGGCACTTTAATATTAGGAGGTTTCTTAGTTTTAGGATTAGTATGTTTGTGTTTAGAAGTGGTCTTGTTGGAATTTTGGTTGTGAGGGGTTCTTTGTGAGCTAACGGGTATAGGAGAGTTGAAGGCAAAGGGGTTGGATTAATTGATTTTCAAATTAGAAATCTTAAGTGGTTCCAAGTGTATTAGAAGAGGAGATTGTTTTATTTAGGTGTCAGGTTTGGGTAGAATAATGTAGGCTTGAGGTCTTAGTAGATTTATTGTGGCCTTCAAAAAAAAAAATGGGCCACTTTCTTACCTTTAGTGTTATTAGAAAAAGAAAAAGGCTTATCCCTTGAGCTTTTAGGATTATCCTCAGTATCGATAAAGGGGGGTTATTTCCTACCATATATTCAAGTTATCCCTGTTGTCATGGTGTGAATTATGCTCTTCTAGATTTTCCAGTATAGAGAAATGGGATTTAGCTCCATCCTTACCATAAACTTCCTTATTATCTCCCAAAAGTGTGATTTCCATTAATTTCCTTTTTCTTTCTCCTACCATGTCTCGCTGGCGCGTGAATTTGTGGACCATACCCATCCTCTACATTGTTCCTGTTCTTTAAAACATAAGGAGACGAATCATTTTTCCACAGGATGAGACGAAAGGTTGTTTTGAGGTTGTTTGAACAAGCAACTGAGTTAAACATGCCATGCTCTTCTACAATCAAAGAAAATTTGAGGAATGCTTTCGTATTCAATCCTCTGAAAATTACCATCCAATAGAAAATTAGTTAACAAGGGTTCTAAGAGGTCTAACTTCATCACTACTTTAGCAAACTTCCTCCTTTGAATATTCCTTATGTTTAAGTCCATTTTAATAGTTTTGCCTATCATATCCCCAAGCGATGAGATGATCTCCAGGTGATAAAGATGGATAGGTAGGCTAGGGAATTTGACCCAAGGAGCAACTTTTGACATTAAACTGGTGAAGCTTTAAAACTAGGATCCCAAACCTAAACTGTTAAGTACTGTCCAAGAACAGTCCACGATCCTCCTAGTAAGGCATGCATAGCTTCATCATTATTGTTTAGCCTCACAAGGAAGAACTCATTATCCAAGTCAATTATTTGCATATCATCATTGAGGCCCCAAAGGCTAATGATCCAAGAACACAAAGTATGGTAACCTATGGATCTGCCCCATAACTTGACTACAATTGTGTTTTCTCATGGTTCCACTAACTTTGTTTAAGTCTCTGATAAGTTAACTACTTTTTTGTTGTCTTTGACAATAGAAATAATAATATCCACTTTCTCAATTTTGAGATAAGAAAGGCTTTCATAGACAGGATTATTATGTAGAAGTTTATCTCTATAGAATATTCTTTCATTATTAGGTATTAAAGTTGGATCTTGCTTCTCTTGCATAGGTTCAAAGGATGTAGGTTCTGAAGATCTGTAATCATCGCATCATTGGTTTGCGAAGAGGGATGGTAGCTGGAGGAGGGAGGATCTCCCAAGCAATTCGTCCATAGAACTGAAATGGCAGAGAGAGTAGTTTTTTCGATATAATTCAACATTTTCTCGTGGTAATTGAAAAAGGTTGAATCTAGTAGAAGAAAATTGAATAGAATTTTTATAGATTCCTATCATTTTGGTCCTCAGGCCCCACAACCCACATATTCATCATTACTATGCCTCAATTTTATTTCTTTCATCAAATTTATTTTTGTCCCAAATAATAAAGAGAATTTATTCTTTTAAAAAAATGAAGAGAGAAGGTCGCTAAACTTACAACATAAATAAACTTGAATCAAGATACCAATAGATTCTTCACACATGTCCACCGAAAACTAACAAAAAAAATTCCAAATTCATAAGTAATTGTGGTGTTTGTGATTTGTCAAACTTACTGGTTTGTATCCACCGAAGCTTATTCTTAGGATTGAGATTTACTCTAATACAGCAAATCTTGCATTTATGCAGTACACACGTGAATAAATATTACGTGACAATTAATCTTTTTCAACAATTCAAATTTTAAAAATAAAATTATAATTTTTAAATGAAAAAATTACTAATCATTTAATTTCGACTATTGAAAAAGATTAATGTACACATGGTACTCATCTACGCTAGAGAACCCAATCCTTATTCTTAACTAGTCATATTACCTATGCTTTATGAGGCTTTCTTTTTAACAATTTTTTATTATTTTTATTAAATAATTTTATTATTTAATATATGATTTTTTAAAATATTTCATAAATGATTAATTGTTTTTATTGTTATATATTTTAAAATTAAAGCAATAAAAATAGAAAAAAAAAGTAATAATATTTAATATATTAAAAAATAATAAATAAATATATCTTGTCTTTAAATATTAAAGTGAAAAATAAATTAATATGAATATTAAAATTAAAAAATATAAGTTATATAAAATATTAAAATTAAAAGATTTTTTTAAAAACCATTCAAATTAAGAGAGTTTTTTTTTTTTAATACGGGAAGGGGATCGAACCTGTGTCTATTGCTCAGGGGTCGCTAGGCTAACCATTGGTGTGTAAAAGAATATAAATAAAACAACTATAATAAGAAAACTAAACATTTTTTCCTATTTTCCGGAAAAAAAAAAAAGCTTTTTTTTCCCTTATATAAAAAACTAAGCTCAATTTTATAACATTAAAACTTATTCAAAATTTTTAAAATTTTTATATATTATTGAATTACACTCAAAAGAGAAAACTATAGAATTCATTTGAAACTATTGTACTAAACAATTTTAAATTTATGGCTTTATATACTACATCAATGGACTTTTTTTACCAAAAAAATATACAGATTTTTTTCAAATTCTAAAATTTAAATTAAACATATACAAATATAATAATTTTCTAAGAACTATTTAAAAGCTATGACAAAATGAAAATTTTATATCAAATGATATCTCACATAAAATATCATTTACTAAAGGTAAAAAAAAAATCGCAAGTTATTAAAGGAAAAAAAATAAAATGAAAGAAAACTATAATAATCTAACCCTTTCATGAATTTTTATAGATTTTTCTTTTCTTGAATTATTTCTTATAATTCATCTACTATAAAAGAATTTCATTATAAAATAATTTATAGAAAAAGTACTTATATTCTAACTTAATATCTCTTGTGTTTATAGGACAAACATATAGATATTGAAAGGTTGTAAAATAAAAAATTTGAGAAGATAAAAAGTTTAGGCCATTAAAATCTTTTAAATTTCTCATTTATTGTTTTATTTTTTTTATTTATTTTCAATATTAAAAATTATATAAAAATTTGAAAATTTTAGAAAAAAAAATAGAAAAATAGAATGGAGAGCACAAGAGTCTTAGACTTTTCCTAAGCTTTGACCTTAATATATTACTATATAGATATAATTGCTCATTATTCAATTAAAAAGGCTTCCTGTCATTTTCAGGTAACTTTGTGATTCAATTTGATGTACACCAAACACGATGTAATGTGTCCAGGTAGGTTTAATTAGAGATATTGAAATTCTTTTCCAAAACAGGGTTAGTGAAATTTGAAATTTATTTTTGGTGGAATTTTATTTGACAATATAAAAAATGTACATAATCTATTTTATAGAAAATTGGTCCTAGGCAT
>CAOJBK011811055.1:0-12063 GCA_948294925.1 Codiaeum variegatum
TTTAGTCTAATATGAGTTGAAGTCTAGGTAAACATCTTCCATTCTTGATTTTTATCTTTGCATTTGTTTCTCTTAGTTAATTATTGAATTAGTTTAGCTAAAGCTTTAATTTAAAGTATAGAATAACTTCATTATTTATAAGCTAAACAATAGTTGAGGAGAATGAGTTAGTACTTAACTATTCAAACATGCACAAGTCTTTTGGGAGAATGTTACCTGGACTCACCAGTTATATTACTTGCTATGACCCCATGCACTTATGGGTGTTACATTTGGCATGCATCATCAAGCAATTTATTTATAATAGTTAATTCAATTCAATCAAGCAAAAGTTAAACCTAACAAAAAAACACATATCAAGATTATTTCATGCATCAATCTCTTAACAAAAACAAGTTTAGTTAATGATTGATTTAGAACTCAACAAATTCACAATAATTCTTAGAGAAATCATGCTTAATACCCTTAATACAAAGAAAAACTCAAAATTAAAGCAATTAAGTTAAGAATAAACCTCAATTAAAAGTAGAAAAATCTCAATTTCCTTAGAGAAATTCAACTTCAATCTTTAACAAGAACTAAATTGATGAAAAACTTACGAAAAATAATGAAAAAAGAGGAAATATAGTTTAAATAGCAATTCTAAACTAATGCTCTCTCAAAAACTTGTAAGAACAACTCTTTTGATGGATTTTGAATGGTGTGTTTGATGATTGTCTTTTCTTTCTTCAAGAACTTTATTTATATTAAGAAAATAAGTAGTATAGATGTAGAATTCCTCAAAATGAATTTGATTCCAACTTTGATTTGAAAACCAATTTCCCATCGAATTAATTATGCATGGCCCATGCGAAATAGATGTTGCCCCGCACATGTCTTTAGAATTATTTCTCCCTTGAAGCACTTTTATCCAGTAACTGGCACGGCTCGATGTACGACCCATTATATTATCTACATAGCTCATGTGCTCATCAAAATTCATAGGTTCTTAGGCTGATTTCATACAAAGACTTGTATGGCCTAAATGGTTGATACACATGGCCCATGTCTGGCCTATGTAGCAGAAAACAATTTCAAACTTTGCTTTTAATGACTACACTTTTTCAGGAACTCCATTTTTTATTAAATTCCTCTATTTTATGCATAATTTCCTAAACTTCTTTAAAATACACTTAGCAAACACATTAAATTTAATTTATGGGAAAAAATATACATAAATGTAAAAGAAAAACATGTAAAATTTCATACAAAACACCCTAGCGCACACATAAGCTATCGCGTGGTCTAACTCAGTCTGATTCAATTTGATTTGGTTTGGTCCAATTTGGTTCATCCAATTTCATTGATTTCATGATTTTGGGCCTATTTTGAGTCCTATTTGGTTTGAATATATGGGTTTGCATCGATGGGCTAGATCTAATGGTGCAAATATTGAAGGTTCACTGCTGCTCCATCATCTGAATTAGCTTCGAGAAAAAGGTGGTTCTGATGATGGTGAACCCATAGGTATTATGATGGATTCTGGCCTTATGACGATGCTATGTGATCCTTTGGGCTTGTGTCCATGCCATTTTGGATTCTGGGCTTATGCCATGTCAGCTTCTGGGCTTTATAGTGTGCTAAGTAGGACCAAGTTAGGGATGCCAAATGTTGCAGTTGTTATGCTAGTCTTCGTACTTATGCCATGTTGGATGTGCCATATGAGGCTTTATTCTCAACAAATTTGTTACTTTGACGGGTAGTTGTAGTACCTTTTCGCATTATAGAAAAGGATTCTTTCATGAGGATGCCCCCGGATGAGTCTAAGATGAAGTTAGCATTTTTGCTAAATAATGCATGGGGTGCATGCTGAGCATGGCCTACTGTGGGTCTTTGCTTTATAAAAATTTTTACAAAACTTTAAAGTTTACATGCAATTTCAACTTTTCCTAAAATTGTGTTGCATTTTGCTCATTATTTTGTACATAATTATATATATTTTCCCTTAGCATTTAAGTTTATTTTTGCCTAAAAATTGCATTTAATGTGTTTGTTAAGTGTTTTTAGAGAAAATTAGGAATTTGTGTAAAAATGATGTTATTGGATCAAAGGACAACTGAATGAATGAATTGAATGGTGTAATTTTTGAAAGTTTTAAGAAGTTTTATTGGGGCACAGGCTGGGCCAAAATAGCCTAAACCCATGCTAATTGACTTAGAACCATATAACTTACTATTTAGAGAATAGCAGAAAAATAGTCATGGCACGGGTCGTGCGGAGATGATTTCAGTCAGTGCCGTTAGACTTCAAGCCGCGATGTTTACTGTGTGGAGTACCTTAACCGCACGGGGTGGAATGAATCGGAACGAACCATGATGATACTTAAGTGGGTCGTGCCAACGCTCGAGAACAATATATAAAAGGCTAGATTTTAGGTTATAAATCATTCTTTCAACTCAAGTTTCTTCCTATTTCGTATCTAAACAATTTTCTTGAGAGATAAACTTTGTTTTTGAGAAGTTTAGCTTGAATTTATGTTAAGTTTTCAAAATTGTTTTGATTATTTAGCTAGATTTTTATCAATTTAGCTTGTAATAAAGGATAAAGCTGAAATTCTCTAAGGAGATTGGGATTTTATGCACTTTACTTGAGGTTTTCAATATTATACTCGTTTCAACTTTAGTTCTTTTGGGTAATTCTTATGTTAAGATATTAAGCATGATTTCTCTTAGATTTATTGTTAATTTGTTGAGATTAAAACCAACAATGAGAAAAATTCTTTATTGTCAAGAGATTGAATATAAAGTAGTCTTGATATGAATAATAGTAATTGGATTCTTTGATTTGTGTTTAACTTATGCTTGATTGAATTTGATTAAAGTTAATAAACAATTTCTTAATCACCAATTAGTTTAATTTAGGGTTTGGGTGATGGAGCAATAGTGAAAATCTAAACATGAACTATTCAATTGAGATTCTAAAATGAATTAGCAATATAAGTTTTAGTCTTAAATCCTTTGTTTGATACATGTTTTCTCTAGGTTACTTCTATGAATGCGATAGCTAGTAGAATAAGTTCTAATTGAATTATTGCATTAAAAATCGAATGGTTAAATGTAATTCATTGAACCAATTGCTCAATTTCATTAAAGATGGACTATGGATTGTAAAATATCTATATTTGTTAATATCATTATATATTTCATTTTTTTTTATTTGCTTTCGATTATTTGCTTAATTTACTTTTCTTTAAAATAAAAACCAAGCTTTCTTTTACTTTTAATCGCGCTTAAGAAACAAATTAATAATAGCTAAATAAAGGTTCTTGTGAGATATGACCTTAGGTTCTTATCCTGTGCTATCATAGCCCGTATACTTACTGTTGATATTAGTTAGTATATTTTGAGGTGAACACTCAAAAAATTTATTTTGGAGAAAAAAATTACGCATTTCCTACACAAATAGAGCCACACTTCAGCCATGTGATGCATGGGTGATGCAAGAACCTAAACAAGTTCAAGATGATTAACCTCAGGCAATACAGGGTTTGGTGCTTCAGGTTGTGAAGATTGATTGGGTACTTTTGAGAATTTTGGACTCGGTGGAACATATGTTTAGGCTTGTTATTGACTTTGATGGATTTGTTATTTTAGACCTCGAGATTGGGAAGGCTTTGTCAGTTGGTTACTTTAGCAATAAGGCTTTTTTTAGTGACACAAAAAGTGGTATGATGAACCTGTTTGCCATGGTTACGAGATTCAAAGGTTTTAGAAAATGATGTTCATTTAGGCAATTGATAGAAGGCTTATGCTTTTGCTTGAATGGTTGAAGAGATTGCAAAAGTGGTTTGGCTGATACCCTAGATGGGTGACAGGAAGTCTATAATTGAGCTAGTTTTGGGCCTGCATGCTGCTTCGCTTTGACGATAGTTATTGCTCTATTGGGGATTTGTTATCGACTATGCATTAGTTGACTCCATTTGGGGAATAGTCATTTCTCACTCTTTTGAGGGCTCAGTTGTATCTGATTCTCACTGAGGAGATGTTTTGAGGAATCCACTGGGGAAAATATTGATGTTTGAGAGATCCATTGGGGATGAGATTGGTTCCCTTGGGGAATTGTTATGTCTAATACATGTTTGCAAGATGAAGGGTGAGTGACTTGTCAGTTTTGTTTGGGAGGTTCACTAGGGATGAATGATTTAGAGAAATGTGTTCGTGTTTCAATGTTCCCTTTGTCATGTTCTAAAAGGTGAATAAGAATTTAATAAAATGCATTATTTTTTTCAATCTCTAATTTTTACCTAAGCCACACTTTTGGATTTTCAACATAATGAGTCACCTTGATTGTTGCCTAGACTGCTACCTTCGATATTCAGTCTAGCAGGTTGTACCCTAACTTTTTTCCTAAGTTGTACATTTAGGTTTTCAGCTTAGCGAGTTTCATTCTTTTTTCTATTTTCTCTTTGTTTGTTTATTTTTGCATGCACAGGACATTGAATTTTATTGAATGCTTTGGTTTGTACCTATGAAGGTTGCCTACGTATCTACTTATAATGAATTTTGAAATTGAGAATAGAATATAACTTATGATTTTAGAGAATCAAGTCTATGTAGTTATTGTTAAAGAAATGATAATGATGCAAATGCAATGCTCAAACAAAGTATCGCTTGCGTTGATCTAGATTGGTTGGATGACTAAACTCATCATGGTTGATGTCCATCAAGATTACACCTTCGCCAATCATGATCTTTCTGATGATGAATGGACCACTCTATAAAGGTTTGAATTTTTCTCTCAGGGTCCAGTATGGGTTATCTAATTTCTTTGAGGACTAAATCACTTTTGTGTAGGTTTCTATATCTGACCCTTTTATTAAAGTGCCTTGCCAACTTCAGTTGATAGTTCTAAGCTTGGTAAAGGGCTTTCAATCTCTTCTCATCGATGAGGTTGAGTTGTAGTATGCCTATTACTAATAATTTTCTTTGATTTGACTATCTTGGTGGACTCATGAAGATTGAACCTCTAACTCTAATTGTAGGACTACTTTCATACCATAAACTAGTGAGTAAGGTGTAGTTTTATACCTCAGGAAAGTATTTGGCAAGTGGAGATGGTAACTTTTGTGATTGTTGATCATTTTCTTTGGAGAATGTTTGAGAGCCTTATTGGCAGCTCCTTTGGTTTGTGGTATGTAAAGAGAATATTTGTGGTGTTTGAAAGTGGCCATCTTTTCTTTAGAAGTGGGGGATATTATCTATGATGGCTTCAAAACGAACACCATAGTTGCAAATGATGTCTTGATGAATTGGGAGACCTTTTTTTAGTCGAAAAACTTGATAAAGTGTAGCCTCTACCCACTTGGTGAAGTAGTCGATGGCAATCGGGATGTGTAGTTGATAAACTCATTTGATAATTGTTTGGAAACCTCTTCTTTTATTGGGAGTGTTCATTTATCTTTCATGAACTTGAGCTTTTATTTGTAATATGGATATGTTGTAATCTTGTGTGACGACGATGCTTAGATCGATACTGATAATGAATCTTTTCATGTTTGTCTCTGTATTATACCTATTTTGAGCATGCAAATGCAAAGAATGTTGTTTTTAAAATTCTAATGGGTTCTTTAATTCATTTTTAAGGTTCTCTTTTTTTTATTGATTAAACTCAGATTCACCAGTTGGAACACTAAAAGTGAATAAGGATATATGATCATGGCAAGAAAAAATTATTCTTTCATTGAACTCAAAATGGGAAAGATACATCAAGTTGGTAGAGGAATGGTTTAAGTAGAGGGCACAGAGGACTTAGAGATTTTAGACTTAGTTAACTCTAGATCAGAGGATTCTTTAAATTTTAGCTTCAAAATCTAATAAGATTAAAATTTTCTTTGATGAACCAGTTATTGAGCTTCTTAGTAGCAGGTTGGATCAAGGTGGAAGGATCAATATTCTCCTCTTTGTTGGGCAAGAATGTAACTTCATCAAAGAATCCATCTTTATAATGGATTGATTGGCAATCCTCAAGCAGTAGCTCCTCATAAAAAAAAAGACTTCAAGATTAGGAATGAAAGATACTCGAGACCCATCCTTGATGTATCCGGCATCATTTATGTCTTCGATGCTGAAGGCAGTGGAATAAGGGCTTTAAAATCTGGAAGGTATTGTGTAATCAGTCTATCTTGGTACACAGCTAGAAGGTTCTTGATAATCATGTCGACTTGTTCAATTTCAGTGGTCTTGTTTACCATTTGAGAAGCTTTCTTTCTTTATTTAGTGATGAATGAGGAGAAAGTTTTCTTATGGCCTTGTTTGGCTGTCTCAATGTCTCTTCTTATCAAGTTGTCCTCAATGTTGTAGTGATATTATTTCATGAAGACATTGGAAATAGATACCTAGGTTTACTTTTTAGAATCATCCAAATATATAAACCATCGGATTGCAGCACCAGCAAGGGATTATTGGAACATTTGAGCAAAGAGCTCACCATCTAGTCCCAATGGGCAGAAAGTTCCATCATAGAATTGAGATGGGTTTTGGGGCAATTGGTCCCATAAAAATTTTCAAGGTGAGGCATTTGGAATTTGGGAGATAGTTTTGCATTGTAAAATAGGCTGAGAGAGGATACATCAACAACATCATCTCTCTTCTTAATGGATTTCAACATCTTTTCTATTTGTTCATACTTCCCTATCATCATTTTTAGTAAAGGGTGTTCAAAAGTCTCCTTTGGGATATAATCCTTTAGGGAGCGGTGACAGTAAGGTCAGGTTGTGCATTCATAGGAGGAGGAATTATTTTGACATCAAGCTCTTTGTCTTTGCCCCTAGAAGTCGAGACTTGGTTGGTAGGAGTAAGAGGTTAAGTGTTGGAATCCATCATGGTCTTGATTTCACCTAGAATGGATTCCTTTAGTGACTCTAGCTTTTTGTCTTTCTTTTTAATGAAGTCAGCTAACATGGCGGCAAGGTCAACAGGTGGAGCATTGGCAGCAACATTCGTTGTAGTGGGGTTGGCAGCATTCTCATTGTTGGAAGACATGGTGACCTTTAAGGTAGATAAAAGAAAACAAGGTACCAATAATTTAGAGATATAACCACGGTAAACTTTCGTTTAAAGACACAACTTAGGGTAATATTTTGGTTTTGGAAAGGTTTAGCCTTTCTTAAGTTTATGCTGACATGATACATGCAATATGTATGCATTAATAAAAAAAAGGTTTCATGATAACAGAAGTACATTAGGGTTATGGTACACGGGACCTAGGGTCAATTCTAATCATTACATGAAGTTTGGTAGTTTAAAGGTTACCCAACGACTAGAGGTGTGATATACCTGACCACAGGTTAATTAAAGAGATTCGCATGGTTCCATTGGCTACGTACAACCTCGTTAGCCCAGCTGAATGGATCACTGAGTATGCCTTGAGGTGGATGATTTCACTATCGTCAAAGTAGCCTCAAAGAAGGAAGCTCACTCGATGTTACTTTCAATCATTGGTTCCCTAGTGATAGGGGTGCTTACTTATTGATGCATGAAAAACCTTGCCTAAAACTTTTAGCCAAAAGAAGATTTATACCAAAAACAACCCTTGTTTTAATTTTGAAAATTTAGAATGTCTCCCCAATAGAGTCACTAACTATGAGGCTCAAGCTAGAATGCCTCAACTTGCGCCTCGAGATTTGGTGCACGAGGAAACCATACTCCTTGGGCCGATTGCACATTTCAATGTTCATTTTAGTGCATGGCTCTCACACGAAATGACCCATAAGGTCCATGCTAGTATAGGTGCGAAGTATAATTGTGAGTCGTCACTTAATCTTTATAAAACAAGGGTTTTAAAGGTGATTAAGAAACCATATGTTTAACCCCATAAATTAAATTTGAAGCCAATGGAAAAATTGGGTCTTACCTACGAACTAAAGTCGGATTTGGAGGCCGAGAGTTTGGCTTTAAATCATTTAGAAAAATATGAGTTTTTCTATCTTTTGGCTAAAAATATTTAGATTTGGTTTTAAAATCGATTTTTATACATGCATGAACAGGTATTGAATAATGCATGAACAAGTTTAACAATTTAGATAATGATGCATGAGAAAATGTAATGATAGAATATAAAAAGCAATGAAAATAAAGTAAAATGACAAAATAAAGGAAAAATAAATAGGGTTCTCTCCTATAGGCATATCAGTACTAGAGAGAGCACATATCCCCAAACAGCAAGGAAAAAGAAAAATAATAGTAAAATAACTAAAGAAAAATAAATACAGATAAAAAAGACAAGCAAGTAGATCCTTCAGCTAGCCATAAAGCATAAGAATGACACATTCTCCAAAAATATGCATATAATATAACAATAACAGAATAATAATAATAATAATAATAATAAAATAGAGTGAATGGACAGATCTATTCCCTTAATAATAGGCATATTAGGAAATAGATCAGATGGGTCCCTCTGTTAGTAATTGCATATTAAGAAGGGATCACCTCGATTGACAATGAAATAAATAATAAATAGAAAATTCTAATGCGGATAGAAAATACAATAAATACGGATTTAAAATAAAACAAATACAAAAAAAGAAACAAAAGCAAAAGGAAACAATAAAGGAAAAATAAAAGAAAATTAAAATTTGGAGTTGGAGCCTTTAGAACAGACTTGTCAACTTATCCCTTTGAATGAGAATCAAATCCAGCGTTGTTCTCCTTTTTTTTCGCAAAGGGTGGGGAGGTGTTTGAAAAGAGTTTAGTTGTTTCATTCATAAGCTAATTGATTTTATAAAAAATCGATTAATTGAGTAGGTCATTAATTAATTCAGCTTTAATTAAGAAAAAAGGATTTTATAATGAAATCCAAAGTCAGTTTTTAGGATAATTAGAAAAGAAACAAACTCGAAATGTTACCTTTCAAAATTGACCTTTTGCTTACAACGACGGGGGACTGGTGGTTCGAATGGTTTGATGAGGCCGGAACTGATCTCCATAGCGTTTTAGAGTAATTTAGGAGTAAACTTGAGCAAAGGTTCGATATTAGAAAGATGTTTGAGTATAAAATTTAGCAGAGGTTCAAAGCGAAAAAGTCAAGGAAAACTATTTCCAGAGGGCCCTATTTTAGCGAAAATCGAACTTGGCTCGTATGAAAGGATCACACGCGCGCACGCGAGATAATGCATGGTCTGGTTTGGTCTGATATGGTTTGGTTCAGTTCGACCTAGTTTTAGTGATTTCATGCCTGTTTTGAGTCTGATTTTGGCCAAGTTTAAATCTGTAGGTTTGTACCAACGAGCCGAATTTGATGGTGTAAAAATTAAGAATTCACAGTAACCAATTAAGAACTCTTTTTCCTCAACTCCTTCATTCTCTGCTAGCTCTATATTAACCCTTAGGCATTTTTTTACTTCTCTCCTTCCATATATAATTTTTCTAGCTTTTCTGCTAGTTGAGTTCTTCTTCGACCTCCTTCCACTACTCCTTCCACCATAAGTTCTTCAATTTCGATGCACACCACACTCTTTCTCGAGTGAACTCCATTTCACTTTTTTGCTTGTGAGTATTGTACACATAGAATTCGGTCTCATCTGGATAAGGAACCATCACCCTTCCTTTTCAAACACTGATATCCGCATCTAGATCATGAAGTAATGGTATGCTAAATAGGACATTATAAGCCATCGATATCTTTACAACTACAAATAGTGCCATGATCGTCATATACTTCGGAGCTAAACTAGTAATGAAAGGTAATTTATTATATCGCGCTCTTAGTATTTCGGCCTTATCCAAATTCTTGACTGGATTCTTGAGTTCCTTCAGCTCATACTCTTTTATACCCATTTTTTTGATATGCTTCGTAAGACTACTAGAATTCTCTTCACCATATAATTGGCTATGATCACTTTTATAACTATTGAATTTGCTCTCCTTAGCCTAATGATTTCCTCTTCTTTGACCCATTACTTCTTACCATTGTGAAACACAAACTCAGGAGTCTCCTTGCTTTGGGCTATGGCCTTGTCTTTGTTGTTACTCACCGCCTCCTCTTTAGGGGGGGCCCTTTATGAGGCAAGTGATGTCTCCGTCGAACCATCATTCACTATCAGTGATTCAAGTTCCCTCTGATCTTTAACGAACATTTTCAAATAACTCTGGTTGATCAATCACTCTATCTCTTCCATTACATTCCTACAAGTGTCCGTGGTATGTCCATGGGTATTGTGAATTTAGCAGAACTTCGACTTATCTCTCTTTTCTGTATATTTTTTTAATGGTTGAGACTTTACAAAAATCTTTCGATATTCAAGTCAAATTTTAGAGATTGAATAATGCCTTCAACTTTTTAGGCCTTAGAATAAAATGTAACATATTAAGGTTTTGAGATGTTTGAGTTATGTTTTACATATCTCGAAATATACACATAAATTAAGTATTTATAATATTTATTAAATTTTTAAAATGAATATGTGTCTTTATAAGATTTTGCCATATAATAAAAGTATAAAAAATAATATAATAATCTCTTTGCAGATGAATGACACGTGTCTTAGATTATCCTTTAAATCATTCCATTTGGATTGTTACGAAGATTGCGTCTTCATCATGCAAAGGGCCCCATTGATGGGCTCTCTTTTATCCTTCTTTAAGTCATAAATTCAGACTTTATTCTTTTCCTTTCTTTCTTTCTTTTTTTTTTGACCTTCTTAACTGTTATTTCATTGCTTTCTAGGTTTACACCTATAGCATCTTTACTAAACCCGTACAAGTGTTAATAATTAAATTGCTCATGTAGGAAGAAGTATTTAGGCTCCCTGACATACGAGGTGAATTTTTATGTTCATTTAAAGAGTGTTATCTATCATTTTCGTTGAAAAGAGTAAAAAATCTTTAGTTTTTATACCTACACAAATCTGCATAGTGGAACATTCTAAGTTTAACGGCATATTATTATGGCGGTCGTGGGACCCACCTGTATGTGGGGTCTTATGCACACCTAATGCCAACCTGGCATTGCTAAAAAACAATTGCCCCAAAATTCTAGTACTCTCTCTGCTTAAGAACACTCACTTCTTCACTTACTTTCTCCATCTGTCACTCCCCTCTCCGCCTCATTCATTTTCTTTCTCCACTGCCACAATGCTGCGAACGCTGCCGCTGACCACCACTCTCATACTCACCCTCTCTCTTTCCCTCCTCGCTTCTACCACTTGTTATGCGCATAACATCACACACATACTAGCTAAGCATCCATCATTTTCCACTTTCAACCACTATCTCACCGTCACTCACCTTGCCGCAGAAATCAACCGCCGCCAGACTATTACTGTTCTTGCTCTCGACAATGCTGCTATGTCGTCTTTATTAGCCAAACAACTTTCCGTTTATACTTTACGGAACGTTCTCTCTCTTCATGTTCTTGTTGACTACTTCAGTGCCAAGAAACTCCACCAGATTACTGATGGCACTACCTTGACTTCTACCATGTTTCAAGCTACTGGTTCAGCCGATGGTACTTCAGGTTATCTCAATATTACAGATCTAAAAGGTGGTAAGGTCGCGTTTGGCTCTGAAGATAATAATGGAAAGCTTGATGCTGTTTATGTCAAGTCTGTAGAAGAGATTCCATACAACATTTCAATTCTGCAAATCAGTGAGGTCTGTAGCAATAATTTAAGATTTACTGTGTGATCGAATTCAGATTTGTAGTGAAATTAAATACATTTATATTTATAATTAAATGGAATTTATATTTAATAATGAACAGGCCTTGGATTCGGCTGAAGCTGAGGCACCGACAGCAGCGCCGACACTTAATTTAACGGCGATCTTAACGAAACAAGGCTGCAAAACGTTTTCTGACTTGTTGATAGCTACAGGAGCTCAGAAGACATTCGATGAAAATCTTGACGGAGGGTTAACGGTGTTCTGTTCCACCGACACAATTATGAACGGTTTTATGCCAAAGTATAAGAACTTAACGGCCTCTCAAAAATTGTCGTTACTGTTATATCACGGAATCCCTGTGTACCAATCCTTGCAGATGTTGAAAGATAGTAACGGAATCATGAACACGTTGGCTACGGATGGA
>CAOJBK011811948.1:0-13030 GCA_948294925.1 Codiaeum variegatum
CTATCCATCTTAGTAACTATAAGGTTAATACAAGAAAAAAATCTTCAAGATTCCCAGAGTTCGACACCCTACTTACCCTATTACTAATCCTTTGTGGATTTGGGCAATTATTATATTCATACCCCCATTTCGTGCCCAACATAAATCACACACCATAAAGTTATTCCCATGGCTTGGAATTAAATCATATTTATAATTGATTAAAGGGTCTTCTAAATCTTTATGAAAGGAGTGTGTGGAGCCAAAACAAATCCCCATTCTTAAGGTCTCAAGTAGAGGAGCTAGAACCACATTTTAGCAATAAAGAGAGAAGGGTTCAAGCTTCTTGGAAAAGGCAAGGAGATAGAAGTCCTTGAGAAAGCTTCAGTGTAAGTCAAGCTAAAGGCTTTACACTTAAGGATCTAAATGAATGAGGGAGTTAAGGTATTTGATACTTCTAACACTCTCTTAAGTTTTAATTGTGTTTTGTACAATAATTGTCTAAAGAATCCTTGATTGAGATTATGGGTTTGAACCTAGGTTTAGATGTTCATTAAAGAGTTTAATGAACAACTAAACCTACCATGCTATAGAGTTTTAGCATGGTAACTTATTTTAAAAAAGTTTTGAAAACCAAAAATCGAGTCATATCGAACTTTTGCTTTTGCTTTCTCTGCGCGGTTCGTAATATTTCCTTCATGTAAATGCTGTTTGATGGTAGCACCTTTAATAACCATGTCGTCAATGTAGACCTCCACTTCTCTATGTATCAAGTCATGGAAAATAGCGGTAGCCATTCTTTGATAGGTGGCTTTGGCATTTTTCAGTCAGAATGGAATTACTCGATTGGAGTAAGTGCCTCATTCCCTGATAAAAGTTATCTTTTCTTTATCTAGAGGATGAACCAAAATTTGGTTATACCCCATGGCCTGATCTATTAAGAAAACCATCTCTAAGCCGGATAGTGCATCAACTAGGAGGTCTATGTGGGGTAGTGGGAAATCATCCTTAGGGCAAGCCTTGTTTAGGTCTTGATAATCCACACACATTCTAACTTTTCTGCCTTTCTTTGGTACTGGAACAATATTGACCAACTAAGATGGATAGCTGATTGGTTCAATGAAGTTATGAGAAAGCTTTTTAACCACTTCTTCCTTGATTGGAATGGACTAAGTTGGATTCATGCACTTGATCTTCTGTCTGACAGGCTTCCAGTCTGGATATGTCAGAATCTTAAGGGCAGTGATACTTGGATTGAGTTCATTCATGTCGCTGGGTTTCCAGGTGAAACAATCTTTGAATATTTTGATGGCAGATTCTGTGTCTTGTTTATTCGAGCATGCAGATGCAATGTATGTGTTTTTAGGCATATCATGAGTGCCAGTTTTTATAGGCTCTTTAATTGCATATTTTATTTCATTTATTATTTTATTCTCTTTTTCTGTTTGTTTGAGGTCATATTCTTTAATTGGAATATATAAAAAGAAAAAAAGAGACAGGCTTGTAATAAGAAATTTTGGTGGTCTTATTAGTAGAAATCGATGAGAGGTCCACTGTTCATAGTTAAAACCCAATAGACTAGCTAAATCTTTTTTAGATTCAGAGTTAGAAGAGGAAGACTCTAACTCAGCACTGACTCAAACTCAGATCAGGCAGGTTCAGCAGGGTTTTCTTCAAAATGCCAATTTTTCAACTTCTCAGTAGTTGGTATAATGAAGGTGGAGAGGTCAACTTTTTCCTCCTTGTTGGTTAGGATGGCTATGTCCCCAAAGAGGCTAGCTTCCATGTTCCCAAAGAGGCTAGCTTCCATGTTGTCCTCATAGTTATTAACCAGAAAGTATAGGGGCTGGCAGTCTTCAACGATCAACTTCACATCAGAAAATAACTCTAATCTAGGAATTCTAAGGCTACTCATAGGGTAGGTCCATGGTTCATGGAAAGCATAGTAAGGAACAGTCTCTCCTTTTTTACAAAAATACCCATTTAGTGATATGAAGTATGGCCTTAAGAGATAGTCAGTTTCACCCCTTTTACTAGTATAAAGGATCTCTCTCTCGCCTAGGCTTTTACCTCTTTAATCTCTTCATCAATGGGTTTATAGCCTAAGCTAAATGGGGGATTGAGGATGAGTATTCATCAAATGACTTCATCCCTTGGTGGTTCTTACCAAGACCCATCCATGGAAAATAAGCCATGTGTTTCAGTATGTTACCAACCTTTGAGTTACAGAAGGGGTCGAAATCAAGGATGTCTGTCTCTTTTTCATTCCTCGTAGCCTTAATGAGATGCACAAAAGAGAAGATGCATAAAAGATATACCGATAACTCAGGTTAGATTTCTAGAATTGGGACTGTGTCTAGGACTTGATACTTGCTAGATGTATCTGCCTTGATGGTGATTGTATTATTTTTCAGAGAGAACATGACCCTTTGGTGTGGAGTTGATGGTATTGCCTTAGCCTGATGTATCCAGGACCTTCTTAAAGGTAAATTGAAGTATGATGGAATGTCATTGACTTGGAAGGGTATTTTGAAAGTTGTCAGGCCCATGGTGGCTGTCAGTATTGCCACCCCCAAAATGTCTCTTTTCAAGTTATCATAAGCTCGTACAATTTGATCAGAAGGGGTGAAATTAGTGGCACTCAACCCTAAGTAACTTGCAACTTTTAATAAGCATACATTGGTTATAGACCCATTATCAGCCAGAGTCATAGGGATAGTCTTCTCTCTTGTAATAATAGTGATTTAGAGGGTATCATTGTGTGGATCCCCAAACAGGATCTCATTATCAGAGAAAGAGATTGATGTTCCCTTTGTAGAGATTATGATTAATGTAACTAGAGTCTTAGGAGAGATGTTAGGTGATGTCTAACATTGGCTCAGCCCCTTGCAAAGAGCTTGGTGGTGAGGGTAAGAAGAATAAATAGATTCCATATGGAAATGTTAGCTTGAGTCTTTTTGAGCTATTTAAGTATGGGGTCCTCTTCAAGTTCAAGAGTCCCCCTGACTTAGGTCATTGGTTAGCTAGTGGATAGAGGGGTGGTAGGTTCTTGAGTTATCCTCCCATTTATAGTAATGGCATTTATTTCATCTCTCAAATGCCTTAGGTCAATGATAACACAACAGTAGTCATTATGGAATGACCTTCCTAAGGAGATTTGGCCTGTCGAAAGTGAGCAATTTAGGGAGAAGGACCTCCTTAAGGAAGATTGGTCCTATCTAGTGTAGTGATAATTACTTAGGAGCATAACATTTGTAATAATGTGCATTGAATCTCCTTCCTTAAACTCATTCAAAATTGCATTCACGTTGTGCTCAATTAGGGGATTTGTGCCAATATTTTTAGTTGGCAATAGGAGATCCTTAGGATCGATTAGATCTTGTATCTTATGCCTGATGGCCTTGAAATCTTCAGTTTTGTGGCCTGGACCTTGGTGGTAGTCGTACCTTTTAGACGTTGAATGTTTTATGTAGTGGATTCAGAATGGGTTTAGGTTCCAAAGGTTGGAAGGAACCTTTTTCTAGGCATTTTTTAAGGAGAAAACTCAATGTTAATCCCCATAAGTTGGTGAACTCTCTTCTTTGTATTATTATTCTTAAACCTATTCTCTAGATTCTATCTTCTCTCTTGAATGCTATACTTAATTTCCCTTAGTTAGATAAAAAAGCTCTCACGAGTTAGTTTATCAATATTCAATCTAATCCTAATACTACTCCCATGATACTAGGCAATAAAAAAGCTAATTAAGCAATTTGGAAATTAGTTTTTAATGTCTCTTAAGAGTAATCTTATCCCTAAGTTAATTGATTCTATGTTCTGAGTTTAAATCTCAATTCCTATAATTTTGAAATAAACTATAAAATCTAAGATTTATTGGCCAGTTAAACCTAGCTATAAGTACAAAATCAATTAAAGACATTCAATTGAAAAGAATCAAATCTATTAATTTAAATTAAGAACAATAATCCATTGTAGCAACTACATCCCAAATACTACCATATTAAAGATTTAGCTACTTATGTTTAGAATAACAAAATTAAAAACAAATCCAATAAACATTCCAAACATAATCTTAAATAAAATAAAATAAGCAAAATAAAATAAGATTAAAAGTTAAAGAAATAAAACTCTCAAAACACTTGGAGTGAAGAAGTCTCTAGCTCCCAATCTTCCAAGAAAACTCCAATAATGGTGAATGGAGGCATGAATTAGTGTTTTTATTAATTAAGATGGAGGTTCCCTTAATCTCTTGTTGTCCTCAATATTTTGATGATTCCAAAACCCATAGTGTAGTTATTCATTAAAAGAAATGCATATGTGAAAATGTGTTTAATTGAGTTTTTTATGAGCATGACATGTGTATTTATGTTTATGGTATTCAAATTTTATGCCTATAGACTTTGAATGAGCTAACATTTAATTTAGAAACAAAGTGTTTTCAAAAAGTTATGAAACAGGTGGATACCCTCATATCTAAGTTTTGATACCCCTGTATCCCAGTCTAGAAAGGATTGGAAATATAAGGCATTTAGATACACCCATATCAATAGGGTAGCATACCTTCGTATGGATTCCAACAACTATAAAATTCATATTCACCAACTGGATACCCCCGTATCCATCAAGGCTATACACCCATATCCATGTCTGACATGACCATTGGAGATGACATCATTTGTACTTTTTGAACGTTGGAAAGTATTTTTGGCTCCAAAATGGCACAAGTATAAAAGGGCACATTAGAAATAAAGTGAAGAACATAAAAGAACAATTCAATTGAAAATATACACTTTTGTTCTTTAATCTATTTTTCTTAAAACTCAATCTTTCTAGTTTTCTTAAACACCCTGTACTTCATTGTAAACCTTTGGTTTAAGAAAACATCAGTTAGGTTTCTAATTGTAAATCATTCACCTAGTAACTTATAATCAATTCTTTTGACTTGAAAACCTAGTGAGGTTGTAACCAAGTCTTGTGACTTGAGAAAAACACTTGTAAAACCCTTTGTGGTGGAGTTGTAGCTTTGTTTGTAAAAGTGGGTGAAATCCCGAGGAACTAGAAGTGGGTAAGCTTCATTTGGTTTAGTAGAACCCTAATCAGTTCGATTAAAAGAATGGATGTAGGAGAACGGTACTCCGAACCACTATAAAATGGATTGAGCATTATCTTCTCCTTCTCTATCTCTTTGACATTGTTTTATATTTAAATGCTCTATTTTTAGTTTATGAATTGGTGATTTAAAATTGTTTACTTACATACTCAAGGTTTTCAATATCATTCATTTTAAGTTATTGATTGTTAACCACTTAAAAAAGATTTTGAAACTTTAAAATTTGATTAACTTGACATAAAACCTTTAAAAGTTTCTAAACACCAATTCACCCCCTCCCTTCTCCCTCTTAGTGCCTATATTTGGGATAAGAATTGGTATCAGAGCCTTGCTTTCTTGTTTATTAAATCTTACGATTTAGAAAGCTAACGATAGAATATGGCAGGTGTAAGTGAATCTTCTAAGACACCATTCCAAGTGGGATAATGCTCTACTAGACCTCTTTTATTCACCGGAATAAATTACAATCAGTGGAAATTTCATATGCTATTCCACATTTGCTCTCAAAGGTATAACCTCTGGGAAATTATAGAGAATGGCTCCTATGTTCCTAAGGATACAAATAGAGCATTGATTTATCCTAAGGATTGGTTGGAGACCATCAAGAAGAAAGTTTAAAGAAATGATAAAGAGATTGACCTTTTCTTTCGTGCACTTGATGAGATGGAATTCAACCGAGTTTCATCTAGCAAAATAGCCAAGGAGATATAGGACAATCTTAGAGACACATATGAGGGCACAAGTAAAGTGAAGTCCTCAAAACTCATATTGCTCTCTAATAGCTATGCGAACTTCAAATTCGTGGAAATTGAGAGCATCTCAAGTATGTACATAAGATTCACCACCATTGTAAATAAACTTATAGGTCTTGGTAAGACATTCAATAACAAATACATGGTGGTTAAGATCATTCAATGTCTTCTAGCTGAATATGACTCCAAGGTGGATGCTATTGAGTCATCTTCAGATTTTGTAGAAATGACCGTGGAGAATCTCATTGGCACACTTCTTACACATGAGATGAAATTCAAGTTTGTGATGGAGCTTAGAGACACCTCAAATGCTTCAACCAAAAAGAAGAAGACACTAGCTTTCAAAGCTAATCAGAAGGAAAAATACTCTAAAGAAGACTCAAGTGATGAAGAGTTTGAAGTACTTGTCAAAAAGTTTAAGAGATTCAAGAAGTGCCTCTCAAAGAGCCAAGATAAGAAAAAGGAATCAAAGAAGGACTATGAACTCACTTGCTATGAGTGTAAGAAGCCTGACCATATGAGACAAGATTGCTACATCTATAAGACTAAGAAGGACAAGGAAAAGAAGAACACTTATAAGAGAAAAGAATAAGCATATGTGGCTTAGAGCGAAAGTGATGATTTTAGTAATGATGAATCATCCGATGAAGAAGAAGAAGCAAACTTGTGTTTGATGGCACAAGAAGAAAACATTATTGAGAATGATGAGTAACTACCCAAACTTATTCTTTTGATGAATTACAAAATGCTTTTGATGAGCTTATGGTTGATTACATTTCAATTGTGAAAGAAAATAAAGTTTTGAAAAAGAGTTTGCATTCTTTGAAAAATGAGCATAAGAAGAGCATTGGCTCTAAATCCTATGAAATTGAAAAATAAAAACTCATGACTTAACTAAATGATTTACAATTTTCATTCGATAACCTTAAGGAAGAGAAAGTGAAGATTGAGTTAGAACTAAAAGACTATAAGGGGCTTCTAAAGACGTTCTCTAGTGAGAGAATGATTCTATATGAAATCTTGATGTCTAAAAGAGGTGTGTATGATAAAGTTGGCATTGGTTACAATGTTGAGAAAAATGAGAAAATTTGTAATTTATTTTTTACTAAAAAGAATGTTTTAGAAAATGTTCACCTCAAGTGCAATTATTGCAAATCTAATGATCATACATAAAAAACATGTCCTATTAGGCTTAAGAGACCATATACTATTAAGAAAGTATGGGTTCCTAAGGGCTCCAATGATATCCCTAAGGATACCAAGGAAATCCCTAAGAATGCCAATTACATTCCTAAGGGTAAGTGGGTTCCTAATGGAACTAACAAGAATGGACCCAAGACAAACTAGGTATCATCAAAAGGGAAAGAAACTTCTTTCTTATAGGTTACTATCAAAGCAAGTATGGTGGTAGATTGATAGAGGATATTCAAGGTGCATTATAAAAGATCAATGTATACTCACTCAAGCTTGAAGTAAGAATTGTAAGTCCTCTATTGCATTCAAAGAGAAAATAGGCATGGTTGATGCTTCATAGGTATTATCTTACCTTAAATCTCTTTGTTCGGTCAGTTTAAACGTCCATTTTTTTATGAACATATATTTCTTTGATGATATATTGTGTTTGTGTATGTGTTATGATGTTTGTGTTGTTGTTTAAATGAACTTAAAATAGATTTGGTTCAATTTTGATGAATCAATTCAGTTGAAGATCATTTATAGATCAAAATTTTATATCATAAATGAGTATTAGAGTAAAAATACCATTTGTGCCATAAAAATTTTTGAAAAATTACAAAGTTCTTAGTTTTCAAAAATCCAGCATTGCACATGCCTGTATATCCCTTGTCTATATGCCTGTATCCTATTAGTTAGAATTTTTAAAAACATTATAATCCTAAAACATTTTTGCTATGTCATTTTTCATACTTCTTTCCTTCAAATCCCTATTTTTGGCACTTTGGAGGATTGTATGACTGCTATAGGGAAGAAATAAGATGATCTTTACGATTTGATGAGCAATTTCGTGAAGAACTTCCCGAATGAATCACCTCCACCACCTCAAGCTTAAACCTATCATTCTCATCCAAACAATATTTTCACTTCAATTTTTATTTATGTTTATAACTATGGCATATTTATGGTTGTTTATGTTTATGCTTCGAGTTTATGGTAAATTGGCTATTAAAGCCTATTATACTTTATTATGATTTGGTTATAAATCTTTTAATTTGTTTATGTTATTTTGGATGTTATGAATATTGCTTTTATTTTGGATATGATTGTTATAATTTTTTATATATTTGTGTTAGGCTTTACTTTTCCCCTTTTTAGTTGATGAAAAAAAGGGGGAGAAGGATTTCATAGTTTCAAGCCTATGATTTATGATTTGATATTTGATTATGGCTTGTTTTTTGGCTAATGAATTGATTATTGATACTAATTTATGCATACATGTTGTGAACAAGCTTTTTCTTTGTTGTTGTCAAGCTTATTGCATTAAAGCTTTTGAATTTTGCATTAATCTTAAAAATATTTATTTCTTAAAAAATTTTCATAAAAATGTTGGTATACTGATAGGGGGAGTAATGCCAAATTTTTGCACAAAATTTTGACAAAGTCTTTATGTTTAGTTTTATAGCATTTCATGGTTTTTGCTTGAAACTAGACTAAGATTTTGTCATCATAAAAAAGGGGGAGATTATTGTCCTCCATATTTTGATGATTCCAAAACCCATAGTGTAGTTATTCATTAAAAGAAATGCATATGTCAAAATGTGTTTAATTGAGTATTTTATGAGCATAACATGTTTATTTATGTTTTTGATATTCAAATTTATGCCTATAAACTTTGAATGAGCTAACATTTGATTTTGAAACAAAGTGTTTTCAAAAAGTGTTGAAATATATGGATACCCCTGTATCCTAGTCCAGGAAGGATTAGAAATCTAAGGCATTTGGATAAGACCATATTAATAAGGTAGCATACCCCTTTATGGATTTTAATGGCTATAAAATTCAAATTCACCAATTGTATACTCTCGTATCCATCAAGGCCATACGTCTATATCCAAGTCTGACATGACCATTGAAGATGACATCATTTATACTTTTTGAACATTAGAAAAGTGTTTTTGGCTCCAAATTGGCACAAGTATAAAAGGGCACATCAGAAATAAAGTGAAGAACATAAAAGAACCATTCTATTGAAAATATACACTCTCTTTAATCTATTGTTCTTAAAGCTTGATCTTTCATAGTTTTCTTAAACTCCTTGTACTTCATTGTAAATCTTTGCTTTAAGAAAACTTGAACTAGGTTTCTAATTGTAAATTCTTCATCTACCAACTTGTAATCAAGTCTTTTGACTTGAAAACCTAGTGAGGTTGTCACCAAGTCTTGTGACTTGAGAAAAACACTTATAAAACCCTTTGTGGTGGAGTTGTATCTCCGTTTGTAAAAGTGGGCAAAATCCTAGAGAACTAGAAGTGAGGACGCTTCATTTGGTTTAGTGGAACCTCAATCAGGTTGATTGAGAGAGTGGATGTAGGAGGACGGTACTCCGAACCACTATAAAATGGATTGAGCATTCTCTTCTCCTTCTCCATCTCTTTTACATTTTTATATTTGAATGCGCTATTTTTAGTTTGTGAATTGATGATTTAAAATTTTTTATTTACACACTTAAGTTTTTTAATATCATTCATTTTAAGTTATTGATTGTTAATCACTTGAAAAAGATTTTGAAACTTTAAAATTTGATTAACTTGACTTAAAACCTTTAAAAGTTTCTAAACACCAATTCACCCCTCCTCCCCCCTTTTCGTTTCCATATTTGGGGCAACATCTCTTAAAATTAGAATTTTCTAAGAATTTTCCCTTGCATAAAATACCCCTCAAAAGATAAAAAAATAGAGAAAAAGCTTGTCAAATTCATAGGTGCAATTATGCATAGCTTGTGCATAATTTATAGCTTACTTGTGTATAATATCTTTGCCTTGGATAGCTTCAAATTTCTTGGCATAGCCTGTGCAAAATTTTTAGCATTGCCTGTGCACATCTGAAAACTCTCTTTGTCACTCCTTTTTGCCTCAAAAAAGCTTCAAACTTAAATTCTTTGATTCTAAGCTTTACTAATCAATCAATTGTCCTCCATATTTTCATGATTCCAAAACCTATAGTGTAGTTATCATTTGAATGAAATAGATTTGTCAACATTGTTTGTAAAGTATGAGCATGACATGGTTATTTATGTTTATGGTACTTAGATTTTATGCATATATACTTTGAATGAACTAATACTCGATTTAGAATTAAAGTATTTTCAAAAAGTGAAAAAATAGGTGGATACGCCCCGTATGCAATATGCGGATATGATCGTATGTAACTTTGGATATGCCTGTATAGAGTTATTCTGTACTACTATATGCCAGTACATAGGATGACCAAATTTATAGGGCAAAAGGATAGGGCCGTATAGAGATAAGTTCTATACGCCCGTATGCTAGTACAAAGGATGACTAGATTTCTAAGGAAAAAGGATATGCCCGTATGAAGAAGAGGCTATATAACCGTATGGGATCCAACAACTATTTATTTCAAATCAATGTAACCAATATGCCCATATGAGCCAAAGGCCATATGACCATATACAAGATGTCAGAATCTATTAAAGATGACATCATTGGTACTTTTTGAAAACTAGAGAGAAGGTTTTGGCTCCAAAATGGCAAACATATATAAAGTATGACCAGAAACAAAGTCAAGAACAAAAAAAAACCATTATATTGCAATTCTTAATCTTTGTTCTTGCATCAAGTGTTCATCAAGCTCAATATTTTCTTGTTTTCTTAAACCTTACTCACCTTTTTTGTAATCTTTAAGTTTAAGAAAACCATTAGCTAGGTTCTTTATTGAAGAACCTTTATCCTAGGACTTTGTAAATAAGTCTTTTACCTTATAAAAACATTTTTAATTGGAGTTGTTTGCTCCAATCATGGTAATTGGGCAAAATCTTGAAGAAGTAGAAGCTTGGAGAGCTTCATATTGAAGATAATGGAACCTCAATCGATTGGATTGAGATTTATGCCTATATTAGAATTAAAGTATTTTTAAAAAGTGCAGAAACAGGTGGATACCCGTATGCAATATGTTAATACGATCATATGTAACTTTGGATATGCATGTATAGAGTTATTCTATACTACCATATGCCAATATAGAGGATGACCGAATTTCTAGGGAAAAATAATAAGACCATATAGAGATAAATTCTATACATCCGTATGCCAGTACAAAAGATGACTAGATTTCTATGGAAAAAGGATATGCCCATATGGACAAGAGGCTATATGACCGTATGGGATCTAATGACTATTTATTTCAAATAAACCTAACTGATATGCCCGTATGCACCAAAGGCCATATGACCGTATACAAGCTGTCAAAATCCATTGAATATGACATCATTAGTACTTTTTGAACATTGGAGACAAGGTTTTGGCTCCAAAATGGCAAACATATATAAAGTATAACCAGAAATAAGGTTAAGAACTAACAAGAACAATTATATTGCAATTCTTACTCTTTATTCTTGCATCAAGTGTTCATCAAGCTCAATATTTTCTTATTTTCTTAAACCCTACTCACTTATTTATAATCTTTAGGTTTAAGAAAACCATTAATTAGGTTATTTATTGAAGAACCTTTATCTTAGAACTTTGTAAACAAGTCTTTTGACATGAAACCCTTGTAAAAACATTTTTATGTGGAGTTGTCTCCTCCAATCGTTGTAATTGGGTAAAATGCCAGAGAACTAGAAGCTTGGAGAGCTTCAGATTGAAGATAATGGAACCTCAATCAATTGAATTGAGAGTGTGGATGTAGGAGAAGGACTCTAAACAACTATAAACTAAGCATTCTCTTATATCTTTCTTGTTATTTATTGCTTTCCTTTATATGCTCCATTTTTATGTTGTATTAGTGTGTTGAAATTATTATTAAATTTATTTTCTTTGTAGAACTTGTTTCTTGATTATAAAAATTATTTTTAAAAGGATAAAACTTGACATACTTTCTCGTTTAATCCAAAAATTTCAAAACACCAATTCACACCCCACCCCTCTTGGTGTCCATTATTGAGACAATAATTGGTATCAGAGCCTTGTTATCTTATTTGTTAAATCTTGCGATTTAGAAAGCTAATGATTGAATATGGTAGGTGTTAGTGATTCCAGTAAGACACCATTCTAAGAGGGAAATTTCTCCACTAGACCTCCTTTGTTCACTAGCTCAAATTACAATCTATGGAAAGTTCATATGCGATTCCACATTCATTCTCAAGGGTATGACTAATGGGAGATCATAGAGAAGGGTCCCTATGTTCCTAAGGACTCTAATAGATAGTTGATTGATCTTAAGTATTGGATCGAAGCTATCTAAAAAAAGGTTTAAATAAACGATAAGGCGATCACACTTATTTTTTATGCTCTTGATGAGATGGAATTCAATCGGGTTTTATCTTGCGAAATGACCAAAGAGATATGGGACAATCATAGGGACACACATGAGGGCACTGTTAGCAGTGTATACCTTAGAGCTTACACTCAGCATGTGAATGTAAACGAAAACCTAACTAGCTTTAGTATATATCACTACAAAAAAAAAATACTAACCCTGAATCGGGGTCAGTAAATGGTTATTCGGGGTCAGTAATGCGAGTTACTGACCCCAAAAAGTAACTTACTGACCCCGATTCGGGGTCAGTATTTCCTCCGTCAGTAAAAAAAAAATTACTGACCCGAAAAATTGGGCCAGTAATTACAGACCCAATTTTGGGGTCAGTAATTTACTGTTCGTGGTCAGTAGTTATTTAATTAATTACTGACCCGTTACTGACCAAAAAATTGGGTCAGTAATTTACTAACCCAATTTTTTGTGTCGGTAGTTTTTATTAATGGGTCAGTAATATTTTCATAAATAATGACACATTAGCGATGAAAAAAATGCATTTATGACCAAAATATTATGTCACTAATTTACTGACCAAATTAAATCATTCATTAATAACGTAACAAATAGTGAATATTTTATTTAATAATTACGTCACTAATAACTATGTTAATAACAAAAATAATATAAATATATAAATATATAATAAAATTAATTTGAACATTATATTTTTAAAATCAAT
>CAOJBK011812027.1:0-21867 GCA_948294925.1 Codiaeum variegatum
GTAAAAGCAGAAAATCATAAAACCAAAAATGAAAATTTTCCTAATTTTCTTAAAATAAATAAAGTTCAAAATACAAATAAACATAATATATTTTTACAAAGCTCGTAATTAGGCCTTAATAGGTCAAACATGTTCATACATCATCACACTACACCATAAATGGGCTACCGCAATCAAATTTTCAAGTGTTATAAATATAATACTAATTTAATTAAGATATTTTTAGTCTAATGTGATATAATAAGTAAAAATGTTACAATTAATGTAATAAATAGTTATTAACTATTCTCTAAGGCAACACTTTGTTAAAGTGTTACACTGTTTCACACCAAACACAACATTTTAATAATAATGTTGCAATTTTGTTAAATGAAAATTGTTGCCCTAAATTACTTTAAAAAAATGTTGTCCTAGGAAAAAAAAATATTGTCGCCCAAAATTTTCACTTTTCCCCCAGAATCTGATTTTTATGAAAATTTCCCTCTCTTTTCCTTATTATCTTTCTTTTGTTAACCTAAAGCTCTCAAATAGAGACAAAAATAAGAAAAATAAAAAATAAATTACTTTCTTCCCTAAATCAAAACCCTAACACTCATAGTAAAACAATTCACAAAATACAGAAACCATCCCTATGTTTCTGCTCCATCCTTGCCCAAAACCCTAACCAACCCTCAGTCCACTACCTTCAACACCAGCTTTGATGAGGAGAGGAAGCTGACTTCCTCCTATAAAACCAGTCGTTGTCATCCTAGCCACTGCTCCTTTTTTAATTCTATCACAGCCATTGCTCTCTAACCCCTCAAAACCCATCTCAGCCCTTGAAACGATGTTATTCTTGCTAAGCTAAGAGACTTCGAGTGTCTCTCCTCTTTCTCGGACTGATAGAACCCTTTCTGCCTTCTTTAAACTCTATAGTCACCATCCTCCCTCCACTATAAACCCATTTCCCTCTTTTTTAAACCTACTTTGACCTAAACATTGCCACCTGATAACCTTTTCAAATCCTTAGCTGCCATTTCAAACCTCTTGAATCGAAACCACTACCCTTCAAAACTTAAAATAGTAGCATCTCAGCTCTCTCCCTTTCAAATCGGTGTCATCCCTAAGTCCTGGCCACTACCACCTGAGGAACCAAGCTTAGAAGCCGTTCTATTGAGCTCTAAAAATCTGACCGTCTCAGTAACCTACATCTTCAGCTAAGGAATAGTAAGTCTAGGTAATATCTTCTCCTTGTTTCACTGTGGTTCCTCAAATTATCATAGTAAAATTATTTCTTTTACTTGGGTATAGTTTTAAGATTATTAGATCTATAAGGTTTTTATTTTTAGAATGCTAATCAATTATGTTGATGTTTATTTTCAATCCCATATTTGCTAATTGTATGTATCTCGTTATATTAGAGCGTATTAGGTTATTATACAAATGGAAGTGGTATTGTTTGTTAAATCTTTTTTTTTTACTGCTAATTGATAGAGTTTGAAAAGCTTGAATCTATGCCCTATATTAATTCTGGTTATTGATTAAAACATTAAACAATAAGAATTGGATCCTCATTAAAACTGATTAACTTGTTTCAAAAAAAATGTATTTCTCTGATCCTAATTGTGCATGAATGAACTGGCTAGTAGAATTAGACGCTATCATTATTAACCATAAGGCTAAATGTGATAGATTCTATTTATGGTTTGGTTGCTTAGAAAGTGATGGAAAATTAGATGAGAGTTATAATATGACTCTTTTTTTTTTTTGCTTTTCCCCTTTTAGTTGGGAACATAAGCATAACTATTAGTTGTTTAATTATTACATACTTATATTGATTTTTTTATGGGTATTTTGAAAGAAAGGAGTGCAAGCTCTTGAACCAAGGAGTTAATGGAGCCATTGGCCACCAGAGCTGATGTGAGCATGATTGGAAAGTTTGGTAACACTAAATGGCCTCACTTCCACTTTAAATTTTAGTTTTCTTACTAAAAACTTTTTACAACTGTTAATAGGGTTATCATGGCTTGAGAGGATGGAGGGATGGTTTATATTTAGATCTTGACTATGAGGTTTGCTTCCATTTATTATTGCTGCCATTATTATTGCTGCTCTAATTCAGCCATCCACTTTCACTTTATAGGTTATTTTTATTTGGTTACTTTTCATTATTTTTAGTTTAAAATTATGGGTTTTGCCTTAGAATGTGTTCTTGATTAATTTCACTTAAAGATTTATAGTTAGCTGAGACTTTTGTTCTAGGATTATTTCAGTTTCTTGAGTTGTTTATGTTTAATGAATAATATTTTATCAATATCATTTACTAATCTATCATTTTTAAACTATATTTGGTATATTGGAAAACTTCAAGATCTTAATTTTATTTGTTCTTTCAGCTCTTTAAATCATGTATTATTAATTTTTTATATGATTCTAATGCTTCAGGTCACTGTCCTTTTGTTTATTATAACAAACATCATGTCAATTTGTGCAAGAATAGGTTTCAATATCTAACAGAATATGAGTTAACTTTTATGGTTAATGTTTGTTACTAGTCATTTTCTCATGGTCTCTGCTGTTTTCTTTTGTGTGCTTAATATTTTAGGTTCTTGTAATAATTAAAGATCTATATGATGTTCATACCTTGGGAAGGTGGTTGCTATAGTACACCATTCATTAATGGAGGAACTTTTAAAGGTTTTGCATGTTTATTAACATTTTTTATAGTTTTTTGGCTGTATTACTTTGTGTTAAAGACTATATCTATGTTTGTTTAGTGTCTCACTTCCTTATTTCTTAAGATTGGATTTTGTTTTTATTTGTTCTTAGTGATTTCAGTTACCATAAAATAAAGAAAAGAGGTGGAAGAAAGAGGGTATAAGGTTTGATTAAATTCTAATGGATTCACTAGAGTTCATTCAGTTAGGGGCTTCCCAATTTGCTTTTTTCTCATGAATCTAAATTGGGATTTGCTTCACTACAACCCTTGGGTTTTGGTAATCTTTCTTTTCTTATATCTTCTATTTTTTTTGTTGGTCTTAACAAGAATAAGTTGATTATATGGGTCTAATTTTGTTAATTTAGGTTTGCATTTTTATTAGTTCTTATAATGTGTTTTAATTAAAAGTGCAAGCATGTTGAGATTGATTTAGTTATATCTACATAGGTACTTTGGTTTCATGATATATTTTGTTTATTTTCTAGGGTTTGATATTCTGAGATGTATATATGTATATATAAGGATAAATTTTTTCTAACATTAGGTCAGTAAAACATGATGATTGTGTTTGAGTTTCTTCTCTAGCCTGCTCCGAAATGATTTTCTAATATTGGGCATGTAGAGAATCATGAGTTACAAATTTTAGAAATCCAACTCAGTAGAATTATATATTTATATAGTTTGGATAGTTTTTGAATGATTTCATATGTTATATTCATGAAACTTGACATAAACTAATATGAATAACTTGTTTATATAAATTTAGAGGTATTTTGGTTTGGAATTTGACAAGTTCTAGTTATGGATTCAATTTTTTTAAGAACATTGAATAGGATAAGTTGGGTAAGTGACAATCTTCATTTGTTCCTAAGCATTCTCTATTCATCATTTTATTTTTGCAATGTGTGTTCAATTGAATTGATTGTTCTTAGTAGTCCACTAATTTTAAACATGTTTATTTGCTTTAAAATTTGCTCAAAGCACTAGATCATCTTTAACTCATTATTTTCATGTTTTAAAAACCTGCTACATTATTGTTCTCATTCTATTTTGGTTGGACAACATCAATGTATGGTGGACATCGGCTTCGACGATTTCGACAACACTTAACTCCAGCAGCCTAATTTGTAGAAAGTTAGATGTAAGGTAAGATATTGCAATTACAAACTTAAAGAATGGTGGGTACTAGTAGGCATTATTTATTATTTTAGTTTCACTTATTTACATCTCACTAGGAGCTTATTCTAAATAATTTATTTCATTTTATTTAATTTCTATTTGAACAGATTAATGGGAAAAGTTGCTTTAGATAAGTGTCATAAATAGTTATTTAAAGAACCTTTTGATATGTTCTATTAGATCATCTGAAGTTGTTGATCAGTGATGGTTATACATTATGTTGTTAGTCTTCCTCTATTTTTCATGGTATATATTATGTATTGTTCATCATATAGTAAGATAATAAGGTTTGACCCACAAGCAGTTTTGTCCAAGTCAGCTTTTGAGTCTTGTGCAAATTGGTTCCATGATACATCTAAAAGCCTATTTCATTAAATAGAATGTTCTACTTATTTTTATTATTTGAATTACAACAATGGTCATTTGATTTGTCTTGTACGCTTGTTGCTCTTTTAAGAATAGTCATCCTTATTTTTTTTGTATGTTTACTGATAAATTCAATTCCATTTGGGAATTTTAATTATTTTATGTTTTATAATCTAGGTTGTAACTTATTTTGATCACTAGATATTTCTAGTACAAGTATTATATTATCTTGTTAGAGTAAAACAATTTACAGCTCTTTCAATTCAATAACAAAGTGGAAATTTTGATCATGCAGATAAGATGTTTTCAGATATTGGTGCTACTTGAAATGGGGTTCTTAAGGATATGTGTGATGTGAAGGAGTTGGCACGTCCGATATTTATCACAAAGGCATTACTTTATTTTACTTTTTTCTTATATCTTTTTGATCTATTTATTTCATGCATCATAATTTGCATATTAACTATTAATAAAACTTTCTTTAGGATTATTATATGTCTAGCTTCTTGGTTGTCTTAGGTTCCTGAGTTGTTTTATCTCTCAAATATTTTAACCAATGAAAATTCAGTTGAATTTAGTATGACACAGTTAGGAGGAAAACTAGGTACCTTTCTTACTTTTTAGCTTTATTTGTAAAAAATATAGCTTTATATGTTTTATTCTTTAATATCTTTATCTATTTCATATGCTTTCATAGTAATAGAATTTGTTATTGTTGTTATTGTTTAATATAAATATATGAAGCCACTTATAGGCTTGTACTTTAATGTGGGCATATAGCTTTTATGCTATTTGTTTCCTGCTAAGGTTCCCCAACATAATTTAATTGAGAGTTTTTATTACTGAGAAGATGATTATTTCTGGTTAAAGAAGTTGAGAAAGTATTGGTAGTTGTATGGTAAGTGCTATATTTACTGCTCCCTTCTTTATTACTGAGTATAGCAGTGTCATTCTTGGAATATTTTCGAGCTTAAAAATATCTTTGTTTTGTATTCATGCCTCTTTTACTATTAGGAATTGAGAATATTATGATCCTTTTCTATTTCAAATTATCCCTTTATTGCTGGAGTTACAAGTATGATTTAATGCTTTAGGAAGCTTTTTTGGGCATAGATATTGTTGTCCTTGTGTTTTTTTTTAATATTCATATTGCTACCATGTCAAGAATTTTGTCATTTTTATCATTTTGATGCCTTTACTATTGAAAATTAATACATATATTATTGTTAATGATGGATCATTTTTTCAAGTATTTATTGCAAGTTGGTATCAATTAACTAAAATATAGTTTGAACATGATCCAGTGCCTATTAAGTTTGCATATAATGTTATGTTTGGCAATATCACTTTTTCTATATTTATAGCCATAAATTTCTTCATTATGGTCAACTTTATAAAACTGAATTGATATATGAATGGATTTAGTTTAAATGAGATAGCCATTAATATTCAAGATAAAATAATATGAGTGCTTCACACTTTGGTTTGATTTTTATCTAAAATTTTCTTTTTACATGTATAGTTACATAAAAAGGGTTTACGTAAATGTTTTATAATTAGATTTTTTTTTAATAATGTAAAATTAATGTTGCCAAAAAAAATGTTACTAATTTATGGTGTTTAATTCCCATATACATTGTCTAACTTGTAATTGTTTCTATGTAATTGGAGTCTTATTAATTAAGGTATTTTTTGTTGAAGATCATTAACCCTAGAGCATGTAGAGCAATCAAAGATCTTACAATGAGGTTGCATTTGGATGATATTTGCTCATACCAGAAAGCAAATCTATATTTGAACTACCAATATAGTATTAGAAAGATTTTATTTATTATATTTAAATAATTTATGGATTATTATGATTGTATTTTAATATGATAATTTTTATATTAAATTTAATTGAATGAATATGATTCAATCCATTATAAAAAAATATTATAATTATTTAAAATTATTTTGTATTTATTTGATGGAATATATATATTGCATTAAATGAAATGCAAAATGTTACAATCTAACTAAAATGTCACATTAAGTAATAAAAAATTGTCACCTTTGGCCTGAAACATTGTCGCATTAGATTAGTGAGAAATGTTACAAATGGATTAAAAAAATGTTACATTTAATAGCTAAAAAATGTTAAAGATAATTAAAAATATATTTCAAATGATAATGTTGGATTTGTATTAAAAAAAATGTGTTGCTAAATTCTTTTTTCGAAAAGTGTTGCATTATGTCTGTATTTGCAACACTTTTTCTGGTGTTGCCTTAGATTATCAAGAGTGTTGCGATAGAGACCTACGGCAACATCAAAACATATAACACTCAACTTTTTGAAGAGTGTTGCATTAGGTACCCTATTGTGACATTTTTCAAGCTTATAACAACATATTACTAGTGTTGTCGTAGCCCATTTATGGTATAATGTCACTGTTACCCTCATCATCATCATCTCCGGCCTCAGCCCGCATGCCATATGGCCTGATGATTTTTAACTCTCTTCGGCTCCTCAGGATGCTCAGCTTAGCAAGAGTGGTACTCAGTCTTTACATCACCCTCTAGTAGGTATCAATGCCCAAGACATAAATCACGCCAGGAACCTACAAAAAAACAAACATAAAATTAGAAGTTGTTAATAGAAGAAGAAAAATGTTCTAAGGGGTTAGAGGCTTACCGTGTTAGGAATCTAAGTAAAGTCCACTCGAGGAACTTTCGGCAAATAACCATAACCTATATGATGGATCTGATTCAAGCCTATCGCATCAATGATGAAGACCTGATTAGGGATATAGGGAAGGGTAACCCATGACTGACTAGAGCTAGCAAGCATATGGAATGTGAAAGCACCCATGCCTGAAGAAGTAAAACTATAATGGGGTGTAGCCTGATGACTACCTTCACTATGAGGTCTTTGCCTCAAAGCAGCCGCAGTACTCGCTATCAGAGCCTGGCCCTTACCAGTATGAAACGCAGGCATCCCAACCATCAAGCATGTCATTATAAAATCTGGGTACTAGGCATCCCCAAATAGATAATCCTCTCTAGCTCTCCCTACTCCTTAGTAGACATGAAAAGGTGTAGATGTTCACTCCCTCATCTGCATATAAGGATTGAAGGGTATAATCCTCTCCCTAGTAGACTAAGCCACCATACGTTCCCCTAGAAAGAACTCCATCATAATGGATAATCCTATAAGAACTCGCCTCTGGGTAAAAGTGACACCAATAGAGAAGGGGTCCACATCTCTAAGTAGGACATGATCAAAAGGCCTCTAAATAACCTAAAAGAAACAAATCAATAAGTTAAAAATTAGAAATCTAAAAAAGGAAAAATGAGTAAGGTTACCCAGAGCATACCTCAACCACTGTAACTAATATGTGTCAGTAGTCATAAAAGGAGAAGCTGACCTACTCTGGTAGCCATGACTCCCTACACCACATCTTTCCCATGCAAAAGCATAATCTAATCTCTAGGAATGGTCCTAAGGTCAATCTCATGAATATGAGAAAAATCCCAAAGCTACAAGGAAATGAGTTAGTAAATTGGCAAAAGTCAAAGCATCAGAAAAATAATAAGGGAAATACTAACCTCCCATACTATGACAATCGATGGGATACTTGATCCCTTGGCTCTAGACAAAATGCCCATCCTCGATACTCCATAACCAATGTGTCTCCTCCCCAGTCATACTCACCAAGTATATCCAGGTCCTCTTATGAGCCCAGAATCCCCAAGTTGACCCATCAAGACTCATTGTATAGAAATATGGTGGAGAGGATAATCAACAAGTTGACTCTTGCACACTAATTAATAGAACACTACTCCAAATTCATTTGAGATGGAAGATCGAGTAAGCTAGTTCTAGAAACCAACCCAGTAGAGTTGCGAGGAAGGTACTCCCTAAGCAAATTGGTCACATCATGCTCTGGCCTCAACACCGTATCAAAAGTAATGAGTGTAGCCCTAAAGAGCATATCCGTCAGACACGCTCACTTAAAAGGAGTCATGGTTATCTCCCCACATGTAAATGGAACATGTTGGTGGTCCGCCACCACCTGTCAGCTAAAGCGAAAATCAAACTCCTATCTGGAGTATGCTCGATATCCATACTCATCCATCCTGCCAGATGAGATGGGTTAATGCAACATGCCACATCCTCAAAATGATAAAGAAAGACTATCATCTTAATAAGCTATGACCTAGCACCTCTCTGGCTATTGGTGGCACTCTACATGTATGAATTCGATCTCATTATTTTCTATTTCTATTTATTCTAACTCTATTTTATTTTTTTTAGCTTAAAAATAAAATATGAGTGGAAAAAATAAATGTTTCTAAAAAAGAGAGCATATTGAAAAAATAGAGGCAGTGAAAAATGTAAAATGCAAGAAAAGAGAGAAAATGCATAAAAAAACAATGGCATAGAAAAAGAAATGAGAGAGAGAGAGAGAGAGAGAGAGAGAGAGAGAGAGAGAGAGAGAGAGAGAGAAAATAAATACCAAAGGGAAGCCTGGCCAGCTCGAGTGCTCCTGAGGACTCTATAGTAGTAAAGCATTTATAGCCATACTAGGATCCACATGATCCATCAGTAAATGATCTGAGGTATCCCACTTAGACAAAGGGACAACAGCTGCAGAATCTAACTGACCAATAGATAATTCAGGTAAGTCACCAAGTAGCTCCTCCTTAGTTGCATAGAATTGTGGGTCTTCGAAAGAGGGAATATCCTTACCTTCCAAAGACGTGTCTAGAAGTGCTGAAATATCCTGCTTCTAAATATTATGGGCTGGTATCATCCAAAAATGTACTTGTCGAATTAGAAAGGTAAAATAAGAGAAATTTGATAGAATGTGAATTGTGAGTGTGAGGTCCTGACTGAATGGCCTGTGGGATTTCCCCCTGGAGAGTGCTCCTACAGGCCTTTATAAGCCCAGAGAAAACCTTTCGAATTACGCTTTCAAGGCGTTGTGGGTTACGATCGGGTTCCCACATTTGTGCATCCATATGTGTCCGTTGGAGTGCATGTCATGTGTAAATTGTGTCGAGTTGCCACTTAACTTTTAAGAAAAATCAGTTTTATTCTGAGATGATTAAGAAACCTTTTTATTGTAAACTTCATTTTTAGAAAAAGTTCAGTTTTCTACCCAACTAGAAAAGCTATTTTTTTAGGACCAAAGGGGGTTCGGGGGTTCGTGATCTGAAAACATTTTAATAAAAATAGTTTTTTTACCATTTTAATTAAAATAAAGTTTTGGCTCAAAAAATAATGCAAGTTTAGTTAAAATTAGATTTTTATGTATGCATGAGCCAGATTATAGAATGAATGCATGAACATGATAGTATGCAAATGACATCCATAAAATGGTAAATATAAACGATTTGTCTGGGGTTCTTCCTCTAGCCCACTTCAGGTTTTAGGGAAGGCAAAGTACCCCAAATAAAGTGATACAAAATAATACAAGCAAAGCCATTGAAATAGGGGATCTCCCCTCCAGTCTTATAACCTGGGAGGAGCACACATTCCCCAAAGCTATACATCAAACAGAAACAATAATATGGAATAAATGATATAATGAAAAAAATTGAATAGGCAAACAATGGAACAATGCAACAATAAAGCAAGTAATAATAAAAATAATAATGAAAGAAAAAGGTTTGGAATTAAAGCCATGAAAAGATTGCTGGTGTATCCCTTTAAATGGGAATCAGACCCCCACGTCATTCTCCCTTCTCATGAAAGGTGGGGATTATTCTAATAACAATGGGGTGGTTTGTTGGTTCAATAACTAATTTATTTTAGATTTATAAAAATAATTAACTATATAAGTTATTAACCAATTCTGAACTTGATTAATGAAAATTGAATTTGAATAGGTGTTGTACCTAAAAAGATTTTAGGGTTTGATTGATTTTAATTATGAAAATGGATTTTCCATAAAGTTTCTTTAAATCAATGTTAAAGGGCTTAAAGATGTTTTCTAATAAACATGTCTTAAGTTTGAATTAAAGGGTTTAAAATAATCAAATGTTAAAGGAGAAGGAGTATATTGTACCAATACCACATTTGCTTTACGAGGTTTTGGAATTGGCATATCAGAAGGCTTAAGGAAATTGGAACTGGTCTCCATTATGTTCAGAGAGGACTGGTATCTATCTATCTGAACTGGGACTATAGAAATTGGACTGGTGGACTGACTGATACACAAGTGCTTCCGGTGATTGATACATAATTAGTTACTAGCTTATTGGATAATTGATTTTTACAAACTAAAATCAATTAGCAACTGAACCAATAACCACCCCAATATTATCAGAACAACCCCTTCGCAAGAAGGGAGAACGTCGTGCGGTTTAATTCCCATTCCAAGGGATACGCTGGCAAGCCTTTCACGACTTCAACCCCAAATAATTTATTTTCGTTGTTTTGTCATATATTTGTTTATTTTATTTTCATTATTTTATTATTTCATTATTTATTTATATTTTTATGTTATTGCTGTTATAGTATGTTTGCATTCTTTTTCATATTCTGCATGATGTATGGATTTTGGGGAAAGTGGGTTTCTCCCAGACCATAAGGCTGGAGGGGAGATCCCTCATTATTATCGTATTTCACCATATTTACTACTTTCTTTAGGGTGTTATGCCTTCTCTATCCTGAAGTGGGCTAAAGGAAGGACCCCTAGTAAAATGGATTGTATTTACCACTTTGATGCATTGTCATTCATATCTGGCATGTTAGGCATGTTCATGCATTCATCCAATACTACTGCTTAAGCATACACAAAAATCATCTTTTTAACTGAACTTGCATGATAATTAGGGCCAAAATTCTATTTTAATTAAAATGGTACAAAAATTGTTTTTCTTAAAATATTTTCAGATTATGAACCCTCGAACCCCTTTTGGTTCTAAAAAGAATAGCTTTTCCATTAGGGTAGAAACTAAATTTTTTCTAACATGGAGTTAAACACAAAAGGTTTCTTGATCACCTTAGAATAAAAATGATTTTTCTAAAAGTATTAGGTGGTGACTCTAACACTTCACACACAACGTGCACTCCAACGGACACATGTGGATGCACAAATGTGGGAACCCAATCCACAATCCATAACGTTTATGAAAGTGCAATCCGAAAGGTTTCCTCTAGGCCTTTTCCAAAAAAGGTCCGCAAGCATGCTCTTTGGGGAAGATCCTGTGAGTCACTTAAGCGGGCCTCACATGGTTATAGATTACTTCTAAAAATGGGTATAGGCTATCTTCATAAGCAATGTCACGCAAAAAGCTGTGATCGGGTTCATAAAAGAATATATTGTTATTAGGTCAGGCTTTCCCAAAACAATTATAATGTATCAGGGGACTATGTTTATGGGATATGCAATGAAGAAGTTTTGTAATGAATATGGGTTTAAATTGCTTTACCCCTTGTTATGCTCAAGCCAATGGACAAGCTAAGGAAATTTAAAAAAAAAAGTGATTAAAGGGATTATCCAGAAAATGGTGGCTAGGAACCATAGATAGTGGCATGAATTACTAGGTGATATGCTACGGGAAATCAGGATAAGTATCAAAACTACAACCCCATTCAAACTTGCCTATGGACACGACACCATAATCGCATCCGAGCTAATGGCTGGATCTATTAACAAAATTTACCAAGACAACCTCACTCCATCTGAATATGAGGATTAAAGGTATATAGAACTGGATGAGTGGGACTATATCAGGATAGCAACTCTAGATAGAATACAGTCCAATGCTAGAAAGAGCATACAACAAGAAATTTTAAGCTGAGGTATTCAAAGTGGGAGATCTTTCTTGAAAAGCTATCCTACTTCTCAATAAGAAATAACCAAACTTGGGTAAATGGTTAGCAAACTAGGAAAGGCCATATGAGGTAAAAGAAATTATAGGCAAGGTGCTTATAAACTATCAGGTGATGATGGAGTTATCCAAAGCTAATCAGCTTTACAAGCCATCCCTATGAAATCAAGTTGATCAGTTGTAATTTGAAAATGTTAGGGAATAGTTGAATTAATTTTTGCCTTTATAAGGTCGATCTTGTTGTTAACTTTCAGTGGTAGTGTTGTTTTTAATTTTTCCCTTAAAGGTTGATCTCAATGGTTATTTTGTTTCCAGCTTAGGACTTATTTTAATATCATTGCTTCTAGATATTGGCTGAAGTGGTTGATTGTACATATAATTTGCAAAGAAATAAAATTCAAACATTTCATCTTTTCAAACAAGTTCAAAGGCAAAATAAAGACACAAAATATCAAGCATTTATAAAATTAACTATTCAAACAATAAATTAAACAATTGGCCCCGTGGCTGAAAAAATGGATAATTATGCCTACAAGGGGACTTATTTAGGAGTTACTGATAGAAATTAATAAAAGGATTAGTTAAGAGCCAAGAAAATGGCATCCAAGCCCTGCTCCATATGCTCCTCAGTATCCTTGTCATTCACCACTTCTAGTTCCAACATTTTGATTCGGTCAAGGCCTTCCTTGATGCAAATCTTTATTTTCTCGCCCTCGCCTTAAGCAGCCTAGTGTCGATTAGAGCCTTCGACCACTTCTCCTAGATTTTGGCCAGTTCATCTCTCCTAAGGGCTAACTCCCTTTCCAGGAGATTAATCACTTCATTTATAGGCTGCATCTATTAGCCCAAAGTCATGTACTACTTAGTATGGGCCAACCCACTCTGCTAAATGGAATTCAAATTAGCCTAGTACTTTTCATCTTAGACTTTAGAGTTTCCAAGTTTTTTATCTGCCTCAATGGTGGTGTTAAAGTTGAACACCATTAGTTGAAGTAGTGTAGGAAGCCATTAATAGTTGCCTTCTGATCCACTATCATATGAGCTTTGATGGTGTGCTCTAAAAGGAACTTCAGGTTGTCAAGCGTTGTCCTGTGAGCAGAGTCATCTAGGAGAAGTTATAAGCCCTTCCCAGACATGTTGGCCAGAGTCTTCCTGTGCTTCTCGACCTTAGAGGCAATCCTAGAAGCAAGAGCAGGGGCAGCTATCTTAGTATGGATGGATGGCTCCAAGTCTTGATCTTTAGACTTCAAATTTGTAAGAAGCCTATGAGGTCTTCCAGGTCATCCTTTTGCAAGTGTAACAGAGGTTAGAAAGAATTAAAATGGCAAAGAAAGACCTGAAAATTTTCTAAGTAAATCTGTTTACCTCGGTAGAGGCAGCTAGAGAAGGCTATTTTTCAGGAGAAGCCTTAAGGTTAGAGCTTTCTGTAACATCACGAATGTCCTACTCAATTACAATATCTATATGAGTAGGAGGAAGGTTCTTATCAACCAAATAGAGCTTAATGGAGTGAGATTTGGATGGTTGGCTCCTTGGTAAAGGTTGATGAGTGACTTTTGAAAGATCTTGTGTTTGGGAGCTAGAAAGCCTTATTTAATGTGATACTAATTAGTGAGAGGTGGCAAAAGAGCATACTGATGGAGACTTTTTAGGGAGCTGGGGCTTGGCTTTTGAAGACTTAGTCGTGGATTTGCCCTTGGGCTCCCTTAAATTGGCGATCCTCAAGAGACAAAATTCAAGCAAAGTACAATACCCACACTAGGCTTGGATTTCTTAGGAGGATTTTTAGAGATGTTAGTCTCATCCCCTCATTTGATCGGTAAGGGAGCATGTCCAATGGGTTGTATGATGCCAGCTATATCAATAACATATAAAATGATAAAAACATAATTACATTCAAGGATGGAGAAGTTTAAAGTTAACTACCTCAGCCTTGGCCAAGTAAGCTTATTATGGTTGTCCATTTCCATTTCTAAGATTTGGGATATTATGAAGTGTAGTAACTAGTCAAAGTTAGGGGTTCAGAGGGGTAGTTTATTTTTTCCAAAATTGGCTCAGCAATGCCAAAAGGGGCGTTGGGAAGCTTAGACAATTTTATTGGTTATTCCTTCACTGGAAACCATTCAAGAGAAATGGAGAGCTCAGAATTAGGTGTATGACCTTGGGATATAAGGCCAACAGTTATAATTTTATGTATCTACGTGACCTTTTATTTCTACTATTAATGGCAGATGCAAGGGCTTCATCCTTTATTCTTTGTTGAGCATTATGTACATCTTATATAAAATGAGTTAGTGTGTGGTATTTTATCTTATAAAATCTTTCAAAGTTACAAATATCTCTTAGGTACATACCTTGAGGAGTGCCAACATCCATATCCTACGCATTGGAAAGCACAACGTTATTATCGGGCTTGACAAGGAAACCTAACCCATTCCAAAATTTAGAGAAATTCTTGTATATGAAACGATCCTAGATACCAACTGACTATGTCTCAAATCGACTGGTTACGTGAGGGAGGGGTTCAATGTCATGGATTTGAAGATCCCTGATTAGATTTCTTAAAGTTCCCTAAGCTGTTGATAATGTTTCTTATTGATAAAAAATCGATCTATAGAAACATGGTTTAAGGAAAAAGTGGTAGGATTAGGGAAATTCCTGAAGGCAACCAAATTGTCAAGCACAGAATTGAGGGCAATATACCTCAACTCTATAGAAGTGCTGATGTGAAGGTCCTTGGAAGTGAGAACACTCACCAAAAAATCTCACCACTCCTCTACATTGGGGTGGCCTACCTTTAAAGGGTTGTTAGAGTATGTAAATTATGGCCAATTAAGACCATAAGTTGAGGGTTTGAAAGGAAAGAAGGAGGCTACAAGAAATTCTTGGGTAAAGTAGAAGAAATTGATGACTTCTTAATAAGACAAGTCTTTGAAGGTAGTTATCCTGAGGTAATAGCCATAGGTCCAGTAGGGTTTTGAAGGATTAGAAAGGTTAAGAAATCAGGGAAAATAGGCCATCAACCATGATTCGATAATCCATATTGGGCATCTAAAGGTGTTGAAGGAATAAGGATCAGGACCGGCCAAAAAATTGGATACTCATGTATTTATGGCCAAGAATGTAAGATATAAGATCATATCTAGCCCTAGAAGACAAGGCCTTAGTAAGTTTAAGGTGTTCCCTTATTACCTTGACTGAGGCTGTACAAAAGACATACTTGTTAAGAAAGAAAAGAAGGAAGGATATGTGCTCACAAGCGTAGGGTTAGTATAGTTTGTTTTGTTCATCGCATAGTAATATTTGTATGATATATGGGTATTTTAAAAAGAGATATTGGTATCGAGGGAAAATGGAATGAAGGGATCTACAGGCTCCCCCGATACAAGCACATCAAGAAGAAGGGCCAAGTCAAACAAAGCTATAAATATTAACCTGAAGTAGAAATAAAAAAACATTGCTTCAGGTTCACTAGAACAAAAGGTCTGAAATAAGGAGTTGTAAATTCAAAGGCAAGGCATCAGCACATAAATGTAAAAGCCTATCTATCCCCGAAGCTTGCTAGGTAGACCGATAAACTTAATCCATATGGTACTTCCAACACTAGAAGTAACTGCTGGTAAGGGGCTAAGACTGAGCTATAGGGGCTCAGTCTTAGGAAGACGTGATATTGAATTAAAGAAATCGGGAAGGGTTTTCTTTATTAAGAGAAACTCAGGGATCATTCTTAGAGGATAACTACAGTAAGGACCTATAGTGTAACTAGATTGGTAAGAGATATGTAACTGGCTGTTGACCTTCTTGTTGGAAGATAGGTTATGGTAAGCTTGCATTGGGTTAACTTTGGAAGAGGGCTCGCTTGGCTTGGTCATTATTTTTGAAGTATAAAACTATGCCCGAGAAAGGAAAATGAATGTTAAACCTACCCGGTAAAAGAAAACCATACAAGCCCAAAACTGAGAAATATGTAAGAAATTACCAAAGAAAAACTCAATTGTAAGAGGCCTTAGAAAGCTAATTGATTTGTGAATGGAAGGTAGAATGAGAATTGCTAAGAGAGCCATATATAGGTCAACAATTAATGATTGATTTTTTAGATTTTTAAGACCAATAACTGGTTGTTGACCTTCTTGTTAGAAGATAGGTTATGGTAAGCTTGCACTGGGTTGACTTTGGAAGAGGGCTCGCTTGACTTGGTCATTTTTCTTTGAAGTATAAAACTATGCCCGAGAAAGGAAAATAAATGTTAAACCTACCTGGAAAAGGAAAACCATACAAGCCCAAAACTGAGAAATATGTAAGAAATTACATGAGAAAAACTCGATTGTAGGAGGCCTTAGAAAGCTAATTGATTTGTGAATGGAAGGTAGAATGAGAATTGCTAAGAGAGCTATATATAGGTCAACAATTAATGATTGATTTTTAGATTTTTGAGACAAATAATGGCCCTAAAATATGGTGGAAAGGAGTTGAAATAACAGGAAGGTGAAAGGACATCAGGATCAGAGCCTAAAGTACCGACCCAGACCGATTTTGAAGCTGCATGATAAATCCAAAATCTAGCAAAAGAGACCAGTGTGAATGTATCCCCAGCCGAGACAAGACAGGTAACCTCGGTTAAGAATGTAGGGGGCATTGTTGACACCGACACAAAAGGCAAATTGAGATGGATCTACCTCAAAGCCATTGAAAATCAATTGAAGCTTTGAGGAGAAGCCTAACTCTTAAGGCCTAGAGCAGCTACAAAGTACGCCATAACAGCTTCGAAAGCCTTTGGCCGAACCCATGAACCTCGGGATAGACCCAAGTAGGGAGTAGAATCCTTAAAGCTATGGTCGAGTCCATGGAAGTTGGTCAAAGCCCAGAAAAGGATCCAAACCCTAGAGCCCATGTTGATTTCTTGAACGAAAGCCCATGTCCAACTTCGAGGCCTTGGTTTTCTCCTTAGGCCAAGTAGAATCCAAGGCCAAATGCTATCAAAATATATATAAAAAAAAAAAACTAGGCCTTAACTTATGGTTTGAAGCCCAAGTCCATCAGAATGCTTATGATAGGAATCCCACAGCCTTAGGGTACCTATATAAAGGAAGCCAACTCCTTCAGAAGTATCATCATTACTCTCTTAGACAAACTTAAAAACTTTGCAAACCCTAAATCCAACCACTGACTACAGATTTTTCACCCCAAGAGTAGCGGTGTTAACCTATAACTCCACCCCTTGAGATGATTAAAGTCTATATGCCACTCATCCTTAGCTTTAGGAGTTTCAGTGATGACACAACCTATATCCAGAGCAAGAAGCACCCTCCAGAGCTCCGAGCGAGACGGCCAACAGTGACATCAACCCAACATCAGAGACAATTATCTTTAGATCATTTCTAGTATTTATTTTATTCCTTTTGTATTGTATTTTTAATCATATAACAAAAGTATCAAAAATATTGTATTGTTTGACTCATATCACACACACACACACACACACACACACACACACACACACACACACACACACACATATATATATATATATATATATTTTGTGCATCTATTTATTCTAGCCTAAATTAAGATGAGGGATTCAATACTTAAAAATCATCAAAGGACAAAAACGGTGCTAACTAAGCTATCATTATTGGCTCGAACGCAAATAAATATTTTTCTATTTAAAAAAAATGATAAGTGAACCATTTAAAATTAAAAATATAAACATGCTTTCTTTAACAGAAAGTGTAAATGTTTAAAAATATTACAAATTGAATATATATATATATATATATATATATATATATATATATAATTCTTTTTTTTAATGTAAATCTGTAACTATTAATTGATGATAATCCTTTAGTAGAATCAAAAACTAAGTAAATTATTTGCTAGACCTGGAATAATCAGCTGGCTGGATCGGGATTCATCAATGGAAATTATCGAAAAATGTGTGTTTTTCAACTTGTGGGTCAGTGTCTTTTTTTTATTTATAATGCTGTCCCAAATATGGACACCAAGAGAGGGTGAATTGGTGTTTAGAAACTTTTAGGGTTTTTCAAACAAGTTTATCCAAATTAAAAGTTTCAAAAACTTTTTCAAGCAATTAGCAAAAAATAACTCCAAGTGATTGAAATAGAAAAGCTTTTGTATACAAACTAGCAAGTTCAAATCACCAATTCACAACTTAAAAAAAAAAGCATTCAAATAAAATAACAAGTAAATAGAGAAAGAGAAGAGAATGCTCAGTTATAGTGGTTTGGAGTCCTCCTACATCCACTCTTTCAATCCAATTGATTGAGGTTCCACTTTCTTTGCTTTGAATCCTCAAAGCTTCTAGTTCTTCAGGATTTCGCCCAATTATAATGATTGGAGCGAACAACTCCCAATCAAGTATTTTACAATGGATTTCAAGTCAAAAGACTTGTTTACAAGTTGTTAGGATAAGGATTTTCTGAAGTAAACCTAGCTGAAGGATTTTCTTAAACCTAAAAATTACAATGAGCTTAAGGGTTTAAGAAAATAACAAGAGATTGAGCTTTTGCAACAAAAAAAAAAGAGTGTTAAAAATCTCAATAGAATAGTTCTTTTGTTGTCTTGACTTTGTTTTTGGTGTAGCTTTACATATGTTTGCCTTCTATAGGCTAAAAATGCCTTTTCAACGTTCAAATAATACCAATGATGTCATCTTCAATGGATATTTCATATAAGGATACGGGCGTATAGCCTTCCTTGATACGGGTGTATCTGGTTGGTGAGTTTGAAATTAAATAGCCATTGGACTCCATACAGGCGTATCCTATCATGTTCATATGGGCGTATAAAAAATCCTAGAATTCCCAATCCTCTTTAGACTAGCATATGGTCATATCCAAAATCTAGATACACATGTATCCTCAAGGGGATACAGGAGTATCCAAAAATGGATACTAACGTATCCTATGCTTCCTACACTATTTGATCAAACTTTATTTCCACAACAAATGTTTGTCCATATACATTACATAAGCAAACCATTGAATATCATAAACTTAAAATCACTTATAAGCATAATCAAATATGAGTTCTCAAAGCTCAATCAATCATAATTTTGACAAATACATTTCATTTCATGAATAACTACACTAATAGTTTTGGAATCATCAAAATATGGAGGACAACATACAATAATGACCATGCAGTTAAATTCATTATATTTCTGAAACAAATTCATTTAATTTGTATTTGTATTCACTATATTTATAATAATATTTACTAAGTATGTTTTATTAAGTTTGCATGTAAATTCATTATAAAATCTTACATTCACTATAATAAAGTATAATAAAATATTATATTCACTACATATAAACCTTACATTTATAATAATAAAATATGAAAATTCAATATTTACATCAGTACTTTACATTCATTTATATTAAACTATGAAAATCTTATATTCACTATATCGAACCTTACATTCACTATAATAAACTATTGAAAATTCTATATTCACTACATCAGTACTTTACATTCACTATAACAAACTAACAAAGTTATTATTTCACAAATATTTTTTACAAATCTTAAAATGAATATCTAATATTTACTTTTTCAATAAAATTCATTATATTTTTTTTTTATTATTTTAACAAGTTTTATTTCAGTATTGACTTATTTTTCAACATAATTTATTATATTTTAAATTAATTAAGAAATAATTTTATAAAAATAAAAATTAGTTTTATGTATAATATTTAGTAAAATATTTTAATATATAAAAGAAAATTTTTAAATATAAATTTAGCAAATTATTTTACTTTGTGAATAAAAAGAATAATTAGAAAGGAAAATATAAATTATTAAAGTAAATGAAAGAAAAAAAATGAATGAATTATTTATAAAAAAAAAAAGAAAAAAAAAAAGGAAAAAAGAATTACAAAAGGAGAAGGAAGAAGCGCCCTGCGGAAGTTTCTGACATTCTAGTATTGGTGGCAGGGGCGTAGCTATTAAGTAGAATGGGGTACAAGTGCACCTCTATTTTTTTAATGAAAAATCTATATTTTAAATGTAAAAACTAATTTTAAAAAATTTAAAAATAAAAATTTCTTAATTTTGTATCCTATTTTATAAAAAATTAAAATTTGTATTTCCATCCTGACAATCTTGGATCTGTCCGGCTAGCTGATTCTTTTTTGGTTCTACCAATGAGTTTTCCATCAACAAATCGATATTGAAAAAAAGTAGCTCGATATAGAATTTATTTTACATTGTACTAAATGTGTGAAAGAATAATACAATTTAATTAATTAGCATAAGGGGTATTGAGTTTTTCAAGAAACCAAATCACTTATTCTAAGGAATTTTACCAATTAAAACTATTATATCCTCAAAATTAAAAATTATATATGAAATTAGATTTTTTTTAGCAAGAGATCATATTTTATTAACAAAAAAAAATAGATCATATTAAATATATTACTAATAAATATTATCAAAAAAATATTTTACTAATTAAATAAATAACTTTTTTTTGCCTCTCAATAAATATTTATATTACTAACAAATGTAATCTTAATTGATGTAAAATTTATTATTTTTATTTTTTATTTAATTTTTAATTAATAAAAATTTATTCATGAATTATTTCAATAAATATAATTTTATTTTTTAAAAATATTTAATATTTTACTTATTTTTTATTTAGATTCAATTATTAAAAATTTTATTTTGATTTACAATCAATAAATCAATCATTTTAAAAATTTATATTTTATTTTTTATGATCCAAATAAAAAAAAATTTTTAAATCAATTTTAATAAATATAATATTTTGTATTTGAAAATAAATTTAAAATTTTTTATCCAATTCAGTCCAAATTACATCAAATATCAGACAACACAAATACTTGTTATGTCTTATCCTGTCTTGTATTATTCAGTCTACTCAACCAAATGCATCCTAAATACTTTGCAAAATGTATCCAAAACAATTGTTATAAATTTTAAATATAATTTACTATTATAAATTTTCTTCTCAAATGTGAGAATAAAATAAAATTTTGATAAAATAAAATAATAAAAAATTTAATTGAAAACATTTGTAAAAAAATACAAATAAACTTAACTATAGTAATTCAAATTGATAAAAGTCAACTATTTTAGTGAAGAGAAGGAAAAATAATTGAGAAATAAATTAGCTATGGGAAAATTATTACTTACAATAAAATTTAGAGTTTTAGAATATGAAATAGAAAAAAAATTTTAAAAAATAAAGATATTTTTTATTAATAAAATATATTTTTTTTATTTTTATTAATAAAATATTAAAATTGATATTTTTTTAAAACTATATATATATATATATATATATATATATATATATATATAATCTCATAGACTCTTTAATATTAAAAATATAATAATCTTAATTAATAAAAAATTTAAGAATAAGAGATTTGATTTCTTGAAAAATCAGTATCGAAGTGTTTGACAAAATAAAAAATTAATTAACATATTCTTTTCATTTTAAAATAAATATTTATTTAATTTTTTATATTAATATTTTAAAAATTAATTTATAAAAAAATATTTTAAATTATATCATAAAATATATAATAATATATTTATTTTAAAAAATATTTTTAAAAATATTATTTTTTTATAATTTTTTATTAATATATTTAAAAAAAATTAAAAGTTAAAATTTATAATTTGTAAGTGAAATGATCAATCATTTCGTAACAAAGTGAATAAGATTTAAAATTAAGAAAATTGATTAGATGGGTCCACCATTGATTATACTATTACTAAAAAGTGAAATCAGAAGAAAAGAA
>CAOJBK011812127.1:0-10076 GCA_948294925.1 Codiaeum variegatum
TATAAAAAATTTAATAGTAAATTAATATCAATAAGAAGTTATAAATAATTGTGCAGGGACTAATATGAATTTTAGTGGACTAAATTGTTATATTGTAAATTAGAGTTATTAAAAATGTAAATATTTTGTTACAAAAATCAAGATTTTTTTTTTTTTTAAAATATGGAGAGTGAATAGTACTACTCTAAATTTGGAATGGTACTGTTTACAGCACACCAAAATGCAGAACAAAATAGAGTACATTAAAAAGATGAATAGTACTTATTTTACTCTAAAAAGTACAATTGGAGTATAAAATAGAGTACATTAGAGATGCCCTTATAGGGTGCTTCTGTACCCGTTTTTCTTTTATTCTCACTTTGCTCCCTTTATTTTATTATTTTTTTCTTTTTTTCCTTTAAATCTTTTTTTTAATTATTTTTTTACCTCTTTTCCTTTTAGAATTTTCACATTTTTATAATATAATTTTTTTAATTTAAAAGTAATTGATAGTAAATAACTAAAGATGAAAAAGTGTAACGAGTTTTTTTGGCAAGTAAATATTTTTAGTCTTGAATTAAGTTAGTTTTACTTGAAAAAAATTTACAAATTGGTCAAATACTAAGTGGTAATTTTTGAATTAAAAAGTTACTAAAAGGACAAAAGTAGGCAGAATTGAATTGAATTGTGTGTCTAATGACAAAAGACGTTAACGTGAAGTTGAGTAGTACTTTTTTTAATATCTTTGGTAAGATATTTTTTTTGTTTACCCAAAAATTACAGATTTGACAATCTTAAACTGACACAAATAGCCTGCCCGCTTATTGTCTGTCAATAAGGGCATTCTTGGAAACATAAATTAAAATTTACCGTAAAAATCTATTACTACTTCTACTTGTACAAAATGTCCACTGTGATTTCAGCACATACATCAAACTTGTTCTACCTAAATTTACGTGTCACCTCACTCAATGCTCTAACTAAATTTAATTCATTGATCAGACCTGAATTTAAATATAATATATATATATATATATATATATATTTGACAGAACAATTAATCTTGAGATATGTAAAGTACCTCGTTAACATGAATATATCAAGTAATTTTATTAATTTGTGGTCTTCAATTGCTAAATATATTGTTGTTTCAAATGAATGAGAAACACCAGTTGTTAATTCCTGTTTTGTTTTCACAAATCAAGTGATGTAGATTAAAATCTAGATATTATTTTACTTGATTATAATTTTTTTTATTAATTATAATTTTATATTGTTGGACATTTCTAATTTAATTTTTCTGATTATTCTTTTTATTTAAGCATTTTAGTATAAATTTTTTCACATAATTTTAGAGTGTCAAAATTTTAAAATATTGGGTAGTCTATCTATTAGGTTAGTATGTGCTCTTTAATTATATTTTTAATATATATATATATATATATATATATATATATATATATATATATATTAATTATTAAGATTATTTAAAAAAAAGATTAATATTATTATAAAAAACTACTAAAACATAATTGATTGTAATTATGTCAAAATATGTTTATAGAATTTATGAATTTTTAAAATTATCAATTCTTCCTCTATTATTTATTATTTTTGTACAATCTTTATTTTTAATTGTATTCTTATAAAAAACATGTTAAGAGCAAATAAATAAAATATACAACGGGACACTTTGATATGTGCATAGCACATTATTGAAAAAATTACTTTCATTAAATGTGCTTATTTTTCAAAAAAACTTCTAATGTATAAAATATAAAGAAAAAAAATCAAATAATTATTAAATTATTAATTTTTTAAATATAAAAGATTAATTAAAATTTAATATATAAATACCTTAAATAGGATTATAAGTGATTTTGAATATAAGCCGAATCAATAAAAATTTCGAAGAGGATTAAACAATTTTTTTTCTTTTTTTTTCAAAATAATTTTTAATATGATTAATTCTAAAAATATTTAAATATTATTAAATAAATATTATTTTTCTAAGCAATCAATAATTGTGTAGTTAAATATTTATAAATTTTCAATAAATCATCATATATATTATGATTAAAATATAATTAATTATATATATTAAATATTTTTATTATTTTTAATCAAATTTATTATTTAATCATCTAAAATAAATATATTTAAATAATTATATTATTTAATTAATAAATTTCTTTGATATTTAATATAAATATATAATAAGAAAAAAATAATGACTACTATTTAATAAAATTAGAGTATATATGAATTAATTGATAGTCTAGTCTTTAAATGGCAAATTTAAAAAATAATGGAATGAATTTGACTAAAAATATTAATTTATTTTTAAATGGCCAATAGTTAATGAATTTGACTAAAAATAATTTATTTTTAAATGGCCAATAGTTGTTTAGTCATTTATATGAGTGTTGAAGAATTAAGTGGTGTTTTGTGATGTTGAAACACTTTTTCAATTATGGAAGACATAATTACGAGTTTTGATTAAAAGTATCGTTTTTGGAATTCATGGTGTCTATGTATCATTATTACTAGTAGACCAAATTGTTTGATGAGTATTTTCTTGAAATTATTACTTCTTGTCCATACCATTTATAAATATTTGCTTAATTCATGCGCATATATATGCACATCTATACGGAAATGTATGGTAAATTTTGCATATAATAACATTTACCATTTCAATTTTTTAAACACAATCCCAAATAATTTATTGTGATATCATAAGTTAGAAGACTAATCTTTTGAATGAAGAAGCTAAAAGGAAAGAGATGGGTACTTCTTAATACTTACGTAGTGTTTGGTTGGATATAATGAAATATAATCAAATGCATTTCAAATGTAAATTTAGTTGGAAATACATTTGATTATATTGTATTACATTCTATTATGACAAATCAAACATTACCTAAGAGGCTAACGTAGTTTTGGAATTTAGCTGGATTGATGAGGGCACTAAACTTCATGACCTAGACCACGATAAGTCACGAGACAAGTGCGGAACTCCAAATTTGTTATTTTGCTTAAACTTATTCATCTAGGATTCTTTATTATTTTTCATTAATTAATGATTATAGTTCCTCATTAGTTTTGAATTTTGATTATGTAAATTCTATAAATAGACTAATTTAGAGCAATGTTCATTAATCTAATTTCTAGCAATTAGCTAAATTATTTCCTTGAGATTGTTTGAGTTTCTAGTTTTGAAACTTATTTTCTATGGTTTGTTCTTATGATCGTGTTAACACATTGCGTTAGGAAGTATCAGAGCGGGAATTCACCCAATCTCATGGTAGATGATCAATGTGACCCATGATGGAGATTAGGGGTTAAACATTGTTTTGGCAAGCAATAGATGAGAAGACAATGGCAATTGATAGAATTGCTGGCTAACTCCGTAAATTGTTGCGTCTCAATGTTCAAGAGAATATGAATGATGTGATGAATCGGGCCATAGGAGGTAACCTATGGCAATAAAACATAAATCCAATTCCTCTAATATCAATTATTGTTGATGATAGCGATGATGAACTGAATTTGGGGCTAATAAATTAATCTAGGCATAGGTAGATTTGAGAGAAACCGAAACTAAAACTACCATAGGCATGATTATAAATTCAAACGTAAGGTTGATATCCCTAATTTTAATAGAGATCTTAATATTGAGAGATTCCTTGATTAAATTATTGAAATTTATCATTTCTTTGAGTACGTGGTGATTTCTGAAGAGAGGAGAATAAAGCTGGTCACTTTTTGATTGAAGGGAGGAGCTTCAGCTTGTTGGGAAAAATTACATGAAACTCGAATAAGAGAAGGTAAAGGTCCTTTTCAGTCATGAAGGCATATGAAACAATACTTGAGGGGTAAATTTTTACCTCTTGATTATGAGCCATATATATTTGAGTTTTATCAATGTTGAACGTGAGGATCAAAGATTATAGATGAATATACATCTGAACTTCTTCGTTTATCGGCTTGTAATCAATTGCCTAAAATTGATATTTAAGAATCAACTTGTTAATTGAGTGGGTTGAGGGACAACATTCGAGACAAGATCGAAGTTTAGAACGTGTTGAGCGTACAAAAAGCAAGGAACTTGGGGTGCGTTTGGTTATATAAACTAGACAGGACAAGATAAATATGACAAATATTTATCTTGTTTGATGTTTGGTGTAATTGAGACTGGACTCGATAAAAGTCTTTATAATAATTTTAATGCATTTATTTTTAAATATAAAAAAAATTATATTTATTAAAATTAATTTAAAAATAAAATTTTTTTTTGGATTATGACAAAAATAAAATATAAAAATTTTTAAATAATTGATTGTAAATCAGAATAAAATTTTTATTAATTAGATCTAAATAAAAAAAAGTAACATATTAAATGTTAAAAAAATTATATTTACAGAAATGATTCATGAATAAATTTTTATTAGGTATAATTTAAGTTAAAAAATAATGAATTTTTTAATAAAATAAAATTACATTTATTAATAATATAAAAAAAATTTACTAAAAAAATTAGAAAAAAATTAATTTTTTAAATAAAATAAAATTATATTTATTAAGCATAATTTTTAAAAAATTATTTATAAAAATAATTTGAAATAATTTTTTTTTATTAATTTAGTCAATGTATTGGACAAATCAGTCCCCCATGAACCGGAATGACTGAAATCAGGGGGTGAGACTGGACAAGATATCATTTCTGTCCAGTCATGTCCATGTTTAAAAATGTCCCAAACAGTAGACAAGTCAGATTTATCATATCTTGTCCTGTCATGTCCTACTCTTTAAAACAAATGCAACCTTAGATTAACGGTTGGATTGTTGTGTTTTGAGAAACCTAAGAGTGAGAGTTATAGACAATATGATAATGATATTAAATAAGCAACAATTGAAAGTGAAAAGCAAATACAGTTCGCACAGCCCATAAACTCTTCTACAAGCAATGGTAATGCAATCAAGACCACAATAGGTAGCAATGCAAGAGGTGAAACTTCTTATTCTTCTAAGACAACTAAGAAAACCCTTATGCAAAGGCTGCATTTATGAAGTATTTTCTATGTAATAAACCTAGGCATAGGTCCTAAATGGAAAGCTATGAATATGGTTGAAAGGGGAGAAGAGGAAACATGTGACGATGAGATATTTCATGGTCCTAAAGAAGGGGATGATGATGACTTTGATACAAATACTGAATATACTTATGTTGTGAGGAAGCTCATGTTGTCTCCAAAGAATGGTGATGAAACTCAACGCCATAAGCGTTTTTCATACTCGATGTATAATGAAAGGAAACAAATGTGATATGATAATTGATAGCGGCATCCAAGAGAACATAATCAATCGAGAAATTATTCAAAGATTATAGATGATTCTAGAAAAACATCCAAATTCCTATTCAATTGGATGGATCAAAGAGGTTGGAGTCATTCAATTGGAAGAGCATTATAAGGTACCTTTCATAATTGGTAAGTATTCTATTGAGGTCTATTATGATATTGTTGATATGGATGCATGTAGTCTTTTATTGGTAAACCATGGTAATATGATATTGATGTTAAGCATATGGGTAGGAAAAATACCTATCAATTAAAAAGGGAGGATGTGCATTATATTTCATTACCTTTAAAGTTAAACCAACCCAAAACTTCTAAAGTAGAGGGAAGGAATTTTCTTACTATAATGTATAACCCTAATGCCTTTGTGAAAGGTTGTAAAAACACTAGAGAGGTTTGTGTAATGATTGTAAAAGCGGAAAGTATGAGTGAACCTTTGAAATGAGATGAAATTCCAGTGGAGGTGCAAGTCTTATTAGGTGAGTTTCAAGATGTTATCACTGAAGATACATAGAATTAACTTCCACCTTTATGTGATATTCAATACCATATTGATTTAATTCCTGCTGCTAGCCTTCCAAACTTTCCACATTATAGGATGAGTCCAAAAGAAAATGAAATTTTGAAAGAGAAGGCGGAAGATTTACTGAAAAAGGGGCATATTCAAACTAGCATGAATCTTTGCATTGTACTAGCTTTGTTGACACCAAAGAAAAATGGTAGTTGGAGAATGTGCATTGATAGTCGAGCCATCAATAAGATTACCATTGGGTATAAGTTTTCAATCCTTAGACTTGATGACATGTTTGATCAATTAAATGGGTTACTTGTGTTCACTAAAATCAATATAAGGAGTGGATATCATCAAATCAAAATCCATACAGGAGATGAATGGAAAATAACTTTCAAGACAAGAGACGAATTGTACGAGAAGTTAATCACGCCCTTTGGATTAACCAACGCTCCAAGCACTTTCATGCTACTAATGAACTAGGTACTAAGTCCTTTCATTAATAAACTTGTTGTTGTGTATTTTGATGATATTTTGAATTATAGTAACTCTATTGATGATCATGCTAATCATATTAGAGAGGTTCTTAATATATTAAGAGAAAAGAAACTATATGCTAATATGAAAAAGTGAACTTTCATAAGAGATAGTTTACTATTCTTGCACTTTATTATAAGCAAGGATGGGATTGGAGTAAATGGAAAAAATGTGAGAGCTATTAGAGAGTGGCCTATTTCTAATAATATAAGTTATGTAAGAAGTTTTCATGGGTTAGGTACTTTCTATAGAATATTCATCAATCACTGTAGTACCATCATGATACTAATCACTGGATGTTTAAAGAAAGATAAGTTTCGATGGGGTGAAAAACAAGAGCAAGTTTTACATTGATAAAGAAAAAGTTATGTATTGCTCCCATTTTGGCATAATCAAGTTTTGAAAAGTTATTTGTAATTGAATGTGATGCTAATGGAGTGGGTATAGACATTGTTCTTTCACAAGAGAAGAGATCAATTACTTTCTAACGAGGAGTTATATGAAGCTTGCATGAAGTGGTCTACCTATGACAAAGAATTCTATGTTATGGTGCAAGCTGTAAATGTATGAGAACATTACTTGATTACAAATGAATTTATTCTCTATACAGATCATCAAGCACTTATGTAGTTAAAAAGTAAAAAGCAACTTAAAGTTGATATGCATGCTAGATGTTCAACCTCTATTGATAAAGTCCTACATAAAATTGTACATAAATATAGTCAACACAATAGGAAGCTAATGCTTTGAGTAGGTGTGCGGCATTTAATTAAAACTCTTAGTGTTGAGATTATTGAGTTTGAATGTTTGAATGATCATATGTTTAAGATAATGACTTTAAAGGAATTTGAGCCTAGTGTAAGAATCAATAGACATGAGAAGGATTTTTTTTCATGATGATTTTCTCATGAAAAGTGATCAATTATGTCTTCTTTGAGCATCCCATCATAAAGAAGTCATTCGAGATTTCCATAGTGGAGGATTAGCTAAGTATCTTAGGAGAAACAAAACTATTAAGGCTGTTAAAAGGTGTTATTATTGGCCAAAACTGATGAGAGATGTAACAACTATTATTTCTCAATGCTATGTTTGTTAAACACTCAATATTGGAATTCAAAATACCGGTCTTTACATGCCATCACATGTTTCTAATGCTATTTGGGAGGATTTATTAATGGATTTTGTGTTAGTTTTTCCAAAGACTTAAAGAAAATAGATTTTGTTTTTGTTATTATTGATAGGTTCTCTAAGATGTCGCATTTTCTTCCATGTAAGAAGATCATTGATGCATCATTGACAACCAAATTGTTTTCTAGAGAAATTATTCATTTACTTAGTGTACTTAAAATGATTTACTTCTAATAAAGTTACTCAATTTTTGAGTCACTTTTGGATCACTTTGTGGAGGTTATTTGATTCCTCTTTTAACTTTAGTAGCACATCTTATCTACAAAATGATGGAAAAATTGAGGTGGTGAATCAAACCTTTAATTCGAAATATTTATGGTAAGAAACTAAAGTAATGGAACTTTGCAATTTCATAAGCTAAAGTTGTATACAATACTTTTGTGCATACTTCACTTGGTAGGTCGCCTTTTTCTATTCTTTATACTAAAGTACCTAACCATACTCTAGATTTGGTGAAACTTTCTAAGGTTCGTGGTACTAGTTGTTTGACTAAAGACTTAACTAAACAAGTGTAAGTCATTCAAGAGAAAGTCAAGTCTAAAATGTAAAAGTCAAATGAAAAGTATAATTTTGTGGTGAACAAGAATAGGCAAGGTAAGATATTTGAAGTTGGAAATGAATCATGATGTTCTTAAGAAATGGGAAGATTCCGGCTAGTTAAAATAATAAATTCAAGAAAAAAAAGGACTTTTCAAGATTATTAAGAAGATTAATGATTTGGTTATGGCCTTGTGCTGCTTAGATTAATAGACATAATGTGTCATTTTTTGAAAGCTTTCTATGTGTGTTGGTCTATTAAACTAAGATGAGCTCAAATGTATTATGTTTAGTTTTAAAAGTGTAGGTAAATGGTTATGTATTGATGCTATAATTTTCAATCTGTATGTACAACTATGGAAATGAGGCTTGTTCATTCCATTATCACCTAGTTCTATGTGGGGATTTTTTTTTTATCAATTTGGTTTATCCAAATTGGTTTTTCCACCTTTTTATTAATAAAATGGTTTTACTTATAAAAAAAATGCTTATATGGTGAATTTGCCTCATTCTATAGGTATTATCAAAACTTTCAATGTTGCTGATATTTATCTTTATCATCCTGAAGTCAAGCTTGAATATTTTCTTTAGAATTGAAGGTGAATGATGAGGGCACTAAAGCTCATAACCCAAATCACGACAAGCATGAGACAAGAATGAAACTCACAGGTGCGTAAACTTGTTTCTTTAGGATTCTTTATTATTTTTCTTTTATGATTATATTTTCTTAAGCTTGTTTATTTAGAATTCTTTTTTATTTTTTTTATAATTGTATTTCTCATTAGTTTTAGATTTTGATTATTTAAACTCTATAAATAGGTTATTTTAGAGTATTGTAAACAACTTTCCATCAATTATTTATTAATCTAAACTCTAAAAATTTGCTAAATTATCTCCTTGAAATTGTCTGAGTTTCTATTTTTGAAAATTATTTTCAAAATTTTGTTATTGTGACGATCTTTCACGTTAACATGCTATGTCACAGATATAAGAAAAAATAGAGATAGATCTAAGTCTAGAGGAAAACTTATTTGCCATAATATTGAAATGCCCATCCAAACTATTACTAAAGAGAAGAAATATAAGGGTGAATGATTTGGGAATAGTCAAAAGAGAAAGACACCACAACTATAGCTATTAGTGAGGAATTTTTTTTATATTAGACATTAAGGTGGCTTGAACTTTACTTAATTATTACACATAGAGATTAATTCAGGAGTTTCATTTCATCTTGCTCCTCGCCATGACTACTTTTCATCTTATGGTAGTGGTAAATTTGGCCATGTGAAGATGGAAAATAAAGACGCATGTGAGATTGTGGGCATTGGTATAGTTTCCTTAGAGACTTCCATTAGTTGCAAATTGATATCGAATAATGTCAAACATGTTCCTTATTTTAGATTAAATTTGATCTTAGTTGGTGCACTAGATGATGGCCTCTATCACAAACTTGATGGTGATAAATGGAAGCTCAACAAAGGTGAAAGTGGCTTGTTAGTAGCATGAAGAAAGAAGTAAAGATCCTTATATACCATGCAAGTCAAACTATGTCAAAGAGAAGTAAATGTGATTGGTGATTCCTCCATCGAGTTATGGCATAATAGACTTGATCATATGAGTGAAATAAGTATATAGATTCTTGCCAAGAAACAAATCCCCCTAATGCTCAAGGTATGTCTCAAAAACTTTCTATTGATTGTTTAGCTCGCAAAAAAACTAAAGTACCATTTCACACTAAATCCACATAGAAAAAAGCACCTTTTAGATTTTGTTTTGGTTGATGTTTGTGTCATGGATGCTAAGTCACATTCTCCAACTCGAACATAATCAAATGACCTCCAATCATTGCCAAATTTTATTATGTTGTTCTCACTACAAAAAAAATCATAAATTACTGACGCAATTTATGCGTCAGTATCGGCGTCAGTAAGTGGTGTTACTGACGCCGAACAGTTAAATACTGA
>CAOJBK011813090.1:0-12656 GCA_948294925.1 Codiaeum variegatum
CTCTCTTTCTCATATTCATGTACCCGAAAATGAGAATCTTCCTAAGCATATCCATGAGGTAAGCCCACATAAATCACACTCTAGTGTTGTTTTAGATACTTCTGCTGGTTATCACTTACCTTTCAGGCATAATAGAGGAAAACCCCCAAATCATTATTCTCTAGACATTGAAGGGAGGCAATCAAGATACCCTATTGCTAATCATGTGACAACAAAAAGGTTGTCTATTTCTCTTAAAGGTTTTGTATACAATATATCAGCTCACCACATACCTTATGGAGTTTAAGAAGCATTAACAAACCCGAAATGGCTTCAAATAATCAAAAATGAGGTGGAAGCACTATATAAGAACCAGACATGGGACCTTGTACGGTTACCAAAGGGGAAGAAGACGGTTGGATGCAAATGGGTATTCTCAATCAAGTATAAGGTTGATGGGAACATTGAAAGATATAAGGCAAGATTGGTAGCAAAGGGATACACTTAAACATATGGTGTTGACTATCCAGAGACCTTTTCCTCAGTAGTAAAGCTTAATACCATTAGAGTATTAATATCTCTAGTAGCAAACCTTGATTGGCCTCTACATCAATTTGATGTAAAAAATGCTTTCCTATATGGAGATCTTAAAGAGGAAGTTTACATGGATGTTCCATTGGGTTACACTACAACTCCTCACAATGAGGTTGTGTGTAAGTTATACGAGCTTTGTATGGAATAAAGCAATCACCTCATGCATGGTTTGGTCGCTTTAGCCTAGCAATGAGAAAATATGAGTTTTATTAAAGTAACTCTGATCATACTCTTTTCTTAAAGCAACGGTAAGAGAAGGTAACAGCTCTCATAATTTACGTGGATGACATGATAATCACAGGATATGATGAAGAAGAAATCTCTAAGCTTCAAAAGTAATTGAGCACTGAATTTGAAATGAAGAATCAAGGAGGGTTGAAATATTTTTTAGGAGTAGAAGTACCCAGGTCAAGACAAGGAATATTTCTCTCCCAAAGAAAATATGTATTAGATTTATTGGCTGAAGTAGGGATGATGGATTGTAGACCAGCAGAGACACCGATTGTTCAGAACCTCAAGCTTGGAGAATATCCAGATCAAGTACCGACAAATAAAGAAAGGTACCAACATCTGGTGGAAAAGCTTATTTATTTATCTCATACTCGATCAGATATCACATACGTAGTCGGTGTAGTGAGCCAGTTCTTGCACAATCCTAGTGAAGATCATATGGAGGTGGTAGTTTGAATTCTTCACTACTTAAGAATAACCACCTTAATGTTGATGGGTACACTGATGCAGATTGGGCAGGAGACGTGTCAGACAGGAGATCGACTTCTGGATATTTCACATTTATGGGTGGAAATCTAGTTACTTGGAGAAGTAAAAAGCAGAAAGTGGTGGCTTTATCTAGTGCTGAAGTAGAGTTTAGAGGGATATTTAAGGGATTGTGTGAGTTGCTTTGGCTCAAAAGGCTATTAAGTGAAGTCAGATTTGGCCCTACCTCTAAAATGAGATTGTTTTGTGACAATAAAATAGCAATTGCAATTGCTCAAAATCCAGTCCAACATGACCGTACGAAGCATATTGAGGCGGATAGGCATTTCATTAAATAAAACCTTGAGGCAAGAATCATTAAGTTTCCTTTTGTTAGATCGGAAGACCAGCTTGTCGACATTTTGACGAAAACTGTTTCAAGTAAAAGTTTCCACAGCTCACTAGATGAGTTGGGCATCGGAGATATCTTCGCACCAACTTGAGGGAGTGTTGACATGAGCTGTATATTTTATATATAGGAATATTTGGTACTACATGTATTTTTTTCTATATAGGAATATTTGGTACTATATGAGTTGTATATCTTATATAGGAAGGTTATTAGGTGCCTTAGATTTAGCCTAGTTTTAGTTTATTTTCTAAATTAGCTCTTATCATCTCTGTATAAATATGTAGTATTTGCACAGCAGAAACATAAGAAAAAAACCTTCTTCCTTTCATTCCATATCTCTTCATCTATGTTTTATCAAACCTCAATCAAGAATAAATAGACCACTAAAACTATGATTGCAAGGGATCAAATTAACTATAGTATTGTGCCAATTTTAGGCACATTAGTAAAGTTTGCTAGGGTTTTGAAATATAAGTATTATTCCAAATTTAAAATTAAATATATATAAAAAATGTTAGACTCATGAGTTACAGATCAAATTAGATAAAAAAAAATTCATTAGGATCTGGAGTATACGCGTCCTCGATTCAGTCTTGTTAAATAGCCAACGAAAGGAAATGACAAAAGAAGGAAAAAAGAAACTTACTTTAGTTGGCCGTGGAGATTTCATTGACCTCATTAAGGTTCATCTAGACATTGCCCTTCCTACACTTGAACATAGTATTGGCAAGCCGCTTCTGGAGCATCGCTTCAATGTAACCATCGCTTCTCCTCATCCTCTTCCAGTGTGAGTGACGACTAGGGATTTAGTGCTCTGAAGGATTTGAAAAATTGATAAAAGGATGGTATCAGGTTCTTAGAAGGTCGGGTGATTTAGAAATGACAGGATGCAAGGCCTGCTAAACGGTCCGCAAGATTTCCTCTCGAAGAGTCCACCTGTGGACCTCTTGCAAGGCTCAGAGGAGACATTTTAGATAGAATGTGGATTGGATTCCCATATTTGTGCACCGCAATATACGTTATGTGTGAAACAATTAGAGTCACCACTTAACTTTTTAGAAAAATCAAGTTTATTCTAAGATGATTAGGAATTTTTTTTTTCATTTTAACTTCATTTTAGAAAAAAATTCAGTTTTCTACCCAATAAGAAAAGTTAGTCTTTTTTGGAATCAAATGGGGTATGAGGTTCGAGACCTGAAAAACATTTTAAAGAAAATAATTGTATACCATTTTAATTAAAATAAGATTTTGGCTCCAAAATATCATGCAAGTACAGTTAAAATTGGATTTTCATGTATGCATGAGCATTTTATATCAGATGAATGCATGAACATGCCAGTTATGCAAATGGCATCCATAAAATAGTAAAGACAAATGATTTTGTCATGGATCCTTCCTCTAACCCACTTCAGGTTCTAGGGAAGGCACAGTACCCCAAATAAAGCGAACAAAGATTTATATAATCAAAATCGATAAATCAGGGAATCTCCCCTGCAGTCTCATGATCTGGGATGAGCTGATTGAGTGTCTAAACTAATTTAATCAGTATTCAATTCATGCCAGAATGGGTCTCCATTGTGTTCGGAGAGAACTGATTGAGTGTCTAAACTGATGTAGAATGGAGTGAATTGAATACTGATCAGACAAATTAATTGTCTGTAGTGTCTGAAATCGGAGCGTCTGTAGTGTTTATTGTCTAAAAAAGGTGTTTTGGAGGCTCAAAATGATGTGAAATAACATAAAACTAGTGTCTGTAAGTGCGTCTAGAGTGTGTTTTGTAAACTGGAAAAAATATGTAAAAAGGTCCGAACTCGGGTCTATTTTGGAGGGTCAAATTTATAGAGAAACGAATCAAAAAAATCCTAAACTGACCGGTGCATGTGTCACGTGCTCCATGCATGCATGTGGGCCTTCACACATGCATGAAGTTGTTTAAGGATGCGCCAGGTCATTTTGGGCCTGGGTTTTTCCTGGGCTCGATTTTCTGTGTCCGGTTTCGTTTTGTCCAATTCAGTTTTTTGGGATTTCTAGCTCCGTTTGAAGTTTGATTTGAACTCGATTATATCCATTGGGCTCGTATTAATGGGCCGGATGAAATGGTGCAAAAATGAGGTTTTCGTTCAGAAATATGCAAAATTTCCCATGTAAACCCTTGCAATTTAAAATTTTCATCTTGGGGATAGCCCCGAAAGCAACAAGGGGCATTGCCCCTTAACCCCGTAGTGTTCCAAACTTTTGAGAGTTATGAGACAATCAACGATTTCTGGAGGTGCAAAATTAAGAATTCATAGCTGCCCCTCGTCTAAATTAGCTTCGAGCAGAAGATGATTCTAATAATTATGGACCCACAGGTGCCATGTCGGATTCTAGGCTTATGATCATGCCATGTTAGATTCTGGGCTTATACTGTGCCAAGCTGGGGATGCTAAAAATTGCAATTTCCATGCTGATCTTGGTGATCTTGCCATATGAACATATGTGCTTTGTTGGATGTTGACAAGTGTTGTATGAGGCTTTGAGCTCTTCAGATTCTAAGCTTTGAGAGGTAGTTGTAGTAATTTTGCATTGCGGGTGAAGACTCCCTGAAGAGGATCCCTAAGATATGTGTTCGATGATGCCAGTAATCGGAGGGAGATGCATGCTTTTATGCTTGACTGTATTTAGGTCCCAGTTGTGGGCTTTTGTAAAAACAATTTTAGATTTTTGTTTACATTTTGAATTTCTATTTAATTGCTATGAAAATTCAAAAAATTTCCATTTTTGTAAAAAAAAAACCATTGAGGAATAAAATTATTTTGCAAAAAAAGTCAGTGTGTTTTCTTTATGCTGACAACATGGAGCCCTTTATCAGCCATGTGTTGCATGAGTGGTGCCAGAAGTTGAGCAAAATGTAGAGGATCAACCTCATGAAATATGATATGTTTGCTTTACCAACTCTTAGGGTTGTTAAGATTGATTAGGACTTTTCTGAATTCCTGTACACAATTTTTGGATCCTATTGATCATGTGTTTCATTTTGGGGCTAGTATGGATGAGATGTTCCAACCTTCGAGGAATTTTCTTTTTTGCTGGGTACGAATACCGAAGTTGTTCTAGTTGTTCCAGTTGAATAGGCAGGCTATTTTTAACTCATTCAAGAGGCTATTGGATTTGAGTACGAAGGTTGCATTAGGTATGGTAAAAGATGATTTGGTTGCCCTGCCTGTGTTGACTTTTATGTTTTGGAAGGAGTCAAAGGATGACTCTGCTTGGATGGCTGAGGGCTTATGCTTTCACACTGACTGGGGGTTGTATATTTATGGGCCCAATTGGTTTTGGGGATGCAAATATATGTGAGCTGATATTCCAGATGGGCGAGGGTAAATCGATTGTGGGGATGGTTTTGGCTGAGACACTGCTGAGCTTGGACCGTTATTATAGCTCCAGAGAACCTTGGACTGTCAGTCTACTTCTATTCTAGGTATTTAGATCTTTTTATGCTTTTCTTTTTTAGCATGTCTTAAGAGTATTCTGATATGTGTTATCCTTCCTTTCATATTTGGTTGAGGGATCATCTGAGGATTGTTCTTAGACCTGATAGACTAGACTACTCTGCTGCTTGGTACCACACTGGGAAGGTTGTCTTTCGCCTAGACTCTGAGCGAGAGTAGATTAGTTGTCTTCTAAAGATGAGTCCTTCTAATCTATTATGGAGGCCTGATTAGTACACTATTAAATGGTTTATTCCAAGGATCCAAGGTTTCAAGTACATGTATCTACTTAAGTTTCATCATGTGGCTTGGTATCAAGCTACCAGAGTCCTTCATCAGACGGGACATGATCAGGATGTGCCCTAGATGGCCTTTTATTTGAGGTGACCAAAGTGAATGACAGAGTGGCTAGAGTTATCTTTTCTTATTGGATCAGAGACTACTTGAGGGCTATGGTGATTTCTGGTGAGGATTATGGCATATCTGCAGAGTACATTGTGTGGTGGATTGAAGCTTATTGGCCAAAGGAGAAAACCAAGTGAGTTTCTATTCTAACTAAGATTGAGAGTTGAGTCTGAGTCTATATTTTAGAAAAAATAAGACTTTTATTAGATTTATGCATTTATGTTTCAATGTTTTGTTTTAGCTATTTCAAAAGATGAATAAGACCTCAATAAATGTTTTATTTTATTTATTAAGCTCTAATTTTTGCCTAAGTCGCCATTTTTGGTTTTTCAACTTAGTGAGCTGCCTTGATTATTGCCTAGACCGCCTTTTTCAGTTTTTGGTCTAGCAGGATGTACCCTAATTTTTGCCTAAGTGGCCCATTTGGGTTTTCAGCTTGGAGGGTTTCTTTTATTTTTCAACTTATACTTGTTCATTTTAACTCTTGCATGTAATGTTAAAGAGCCCAAATGTGAATATGAATGAAATTTTAATTTTCATTGAATGATTTGGATTGTGCCTGTACAGGCTGCCTATATATCTCCTTACAAAAGACAATTTGAAAATTGAATACATGGTAATTTGGAGAATCAGGTCCATGTAGTTCTTGTTTGGTAATGATGCCTAAATGCATGCTCATATAACAAGAACACTATACGAAGTACTTCTTGAGTTGATTGAGGTTGGTTAAATTGTTGAACTCATTGCTATCGATGTCTATTAGGATGATGCCTCTGCCTGACATGATCTTTTATATGATGTAAGGGTCGCTCCAAGGAGGTCTGAATTTCCCTCGAGGGTCTTGCACAACTTGTCTAATCTTTTTAAGAACTAAGTCACCTTTCTAAAGATTTTGACTTCGGACCCATTTATTGAAATGTTTTGCTAGTTTGATTTCATAATTTTATATATGGTGGAGTGCTTCCATCATTTTCTCATCAATTTCATTGAACTGATCAAAGTAGGAATGTTGTTAATCGAGTTCAGAGATCTAAGCTTCTTGGAGAACTCTAGCTGTCTGAATTTCTAGCTCTATGGGGAGGATTACTTCTATTCCATAGATGAGAGAGTATGGTGTGGCTTTGGTAGCTGACTTATAGGTGGTTCTGTACCCTAGGAGGGCACTTAGCATATGCAGGTGCTGACCTTTATGTTTGCTAATCATTTTCTGAAGCATGTTTTTTAGTGCTTTGTTGGTGGCTTCAACTGCACCGTTAGTCTAAGGTTTGAATGGAGAAGGCCTATGATGCTTTATCTTTTCTTTCTTCATAAGGGTGACTACCTCTTTCGGGAAGTGGGAGCCGTTGTCAGAAATGATCTCGTGTGAAACACCATACCTTGCGATGATGTTGGTTTTGATGAATTGAACTACTTTCTTAGAATCTAGAACTTGATATGGTGCAGCTTCAAGCCATATGGTAAAATAGTCTATAGCCACTACGATGTATTCATGTCCAACAGATGAATTTGGTGAGATCTTACTAATGACATCTATGTCCTAAATAGCAAAGGGCTAAGGCATAGAGATTGGGTTGAGGGATGAGGAAGGAAGCTTCTGAACCTTTGCATATTTTTGACACTTTTGGCACCTTTTGAGCAAATTATGAACAGTCCCCATTCATTGTGAGCCAATAATAGCCTTGATTCATGATCCTCTGGACAAGACCCAACCATTCATGTGAGTGCCATTTTTCCCACCATGGATTTCTTCCATGATGTGGTTTGCCTCTTCATCTGAAATGCACCTAAGATGAATGCCATTCATTATTTTCTTGTAAAGAATGTCTTATCTAGGGATGTATCCATGCTATTTAAGGGTTCTCTTTCTAATTTGGAGTCACCTTTAGGATATTCACCTTTGGTGAGATAGATGTAGATGTCGCAATACCATGGTTTCTCTTCAACTTAACTGCTCATGAAGTGAGTCTAAAAGCTCGGTTGGCATTTAATGCTTATTAAATTAGGATAAATAATGAACTCATCACATATTTTCTATCATATGTGCCAGAATGGCTACTGTATCAATAATTTTTTTCTGAGTTCTTAGAAGGTAGTTGAATGATAATGTGTCAAACTTATTGGCCAACTCTTTGAGGTGCTTATGGTAAGGAACTAGTCGCTCCTCTCTAATTTTCCATCTTCTTAGGGCTTGTGAGACAATGAGACTGGAGTCATCATAGAATTTTAAGTTTCTGATGCCAATCTGGAGAGCTAACTCTAAACTAAGCACACATGCTTCATATTCAGTTTTGTTATTGGTTACCTCAAAATCCAGTTTAATTGCAATAGGTAAGCTTTCGCCGGTAGGCGTACGAAACACCAAGTCGGTGCCAAAACCCTTATGGTTAGGCCCTATCAAAATACAATTGCCATGTGTCGGTTTCCATAAATATTATGTCCTCGTTAGGAAATTCAAGCTCTTCCTAATGATCATCAGTTGGGGCAGCAACCAGTTGATTGGTAATGACACTGCCTTTAATGGTTTTTCTGTAGATGTATTTACGGTTGTAGGCTGCGAGGACTACCATCCATCTCTCCATCTTACTATCAAGGATAGGCTTTTTAATAAGGTATTTAAGAGGACTCTAATCAGTGAGGACATGTGTGATGTATGCCCTTAGATAGTGTCTTAGTTTGTGAAAGGCTCATACTAGATCTAGGTAGAGCTTCTCAATGTACTTGTACTTGAGTTCATGTGTCAGCATTCTCTTACTCAAGTAGTAGATGGCATTCTCTTTGTGTGAGTCTGGAGCTTTCTGAGCCACCATTGCTCCTATGGCTTCTTCAGCAATAGTTAAATAGATCTATAAAAGTTAACCAGGCCTAGGAGGTTGTAGGATTGGTGGACACAAAAGGTACTTCTTGATCTGTTCGAAGGCTCTCAGAGACTCCTAAGTCCATTTCTTAGATCAATTCTTCTTCATTAAGTCAAATATTGGGCCACAGGTATTGGCTAATTGGTGACCAAGGAAGCCTCATATCTCCTTTTCAATTTTAGGAGTTGGCAAGTTAAGGATGGCTAGACTTGGTTGGATCCACTTTTGTGCCTTTCTTACTGACCATGTAATCGAGGAACACTCCATATGAGGCTCTAAATATGCACTTGTTAGGATTTAACTTGAGATTATACTCGAAGTCTAAGGTAAAACTTCTTTATTGCTTGTAGATGCAATTCAAGAGTTACACCTTTAATGACCATATCATCAATGTATACCTCTACTTCTTTATGCATTAATTCATTGAAGACTATAGTATCCATCCTCTTATAAGTGGCCCCAACATTCTTTAACCCGAATGGCATTACTCTGCAGCATTAGGTGCCCCATTCTGTGATAAAAGTTATTTTCTCCATGTTTGGAGAATGAACCAGGATCTGATTGTACCCTACGGACAGATCGGTTAAGGAAACCATCTCTGAACTGGTTAATGCATCGACCAAAAGGTCTATGTAGGGTAATGGAAAATTGTCCTTTGGGCATGCCTTGTTCAAGTCTCGATAATCCACACACATTCTGACTTTGTTGTCCTTTTTCGGTACTAGGCAAATGTTAGCCAACAAAGATGGGTATTTGATTGGCTTAATGAATCTATGAGCAAGTTGTTTAGCTATTTCTTATTTTATTGGTATAGACCAGGCAGGCTTCATGCATCTAAGATTCTACTTGATAGTCTTGTAATCTGGATAGGTTGGAATTATGTCGATGGCGATGCTTGGATCTAGTCCGGTCATGTCGTTGAGCTGTCAAGCGAAGCAATCTTTGAATATTTTTTATGATAGACTCGATGTCCTATTTGTTTGAGCATGCAGATGCAATGTATGTGTTTTTAGGCATGTCATGATTGCCAATGTTTATGGGCGCTTTAACTGCATCTTTTATTTTGTTTATTATTTCATTCTTTTTTTTCTATTTGTTTGAGGTCAGATTCATCAATTGGAACAGCAAAAGAAAATAAGGAAACAAGCTCTTAACAAGAAAACTTAGATGTCGTGTTGATTGGAATAGGGGAGAGATCCATAGTTACATCATATTCATAGTTAAATCCTAGTGGACATGTTATATCATATTCAGATTCAGACTCAGAGGAAGACTCGAAACTAGTAGTTGACTCAGACTTAGATTAAGTTTCAGCTTCTGGTTCAGTCTCGATTTTAGATTCTACTGCTTCAAATGGACTCTCATCAAAACACCAGTTTTTAGTTTCTCCTTGGTAGGCTTGATCATAGTGGAGAGGTCAAATTTCTCCTCCTTGTTAGTGAGAACAACTATGACACCAAAGAGACTTACTTCTATGTTCTCCTCATAATCATTTTCCAAGTAGTACACAGGTTGGCAATCTTTAGTGGTCAGTTTCACATCAGAAAATAACTCAAATCTAGAAATTCTGATTCCAGTGACAGGGCAGACCATGGTTTGGGGAAAGAGTACTAAGGAACAATATCTCCCTCCTTGACAAAGTAGCCATTCAAGGTTCTGAAGTAGGGCCTAAGGATGATATCAAATTCACCCCCCTTTTTAGCGATTGTAAAGTTCTTTCTGGCTTTTGCCTTTTCTTTCTTAAGTTCACCATAAGTCGGCTTATAGCCCCGGGTGAATGGTGGAATAGATGTGGGGTACTCATCAAAGGACTTGATACCTTATTGATTCTTGCCTAGGCCTATACTAGGAAAATAGGCCATGTGTTTGAGAATCTTCCAAACCATTAGGTTGAAGTAAGGATCGAAATCCAAGGCAAGTGGCTCTTTCAGATTCTCTATAGTGTGAATGAATTGAACAAATGAGAAATCGGATAAAGGATATGTTGACATCTCAGTTCGGATCTCCAGGATGGGTATAGTGTTTGGGACTTCAAATTTTCCCGGTAGATCGGCCTTAATGGTAACAATGCCACCTTTTAATGGGAACTTGACCCTTTAGTGTAGAGTAGACGGCATAACTTTGGCCTAATGGATCCAAGGCCTACCCAAGAACAGATTGAAGTATGATGGTAAATCAATAAATTGAAAAGGGACTTTGAAAGTAGTTGGGCCCATGGTGACGGTCAGTGTAGCCACCCCAAGTACCTCTTTTTTGGAGTTGTTGTAAGCCTTTACAATTTGGTCTGAAGGAGTGAAATAAGTGGCAGTTAACCCCAAACAGCTAGCAACGTCCAAAGAGTAGACATTCAGTGTAGACCCATTATCAACTAAGGTCATAGGAACAGTCTTTTCCTTATGATAATAGTGATGTACATAGCATCGTTATGAGGACCCCTAGGCGGAATCTCATTATCGGAGAAAGAGATAGCAATACCCTTTGTAGCACTAGTAATCGATGCAACCAAAGTCTCAGGGGAAATGTCAGATAATGTCTGGGTCAGGCTTAATGCCTTACAAAGAGATTTGGTAATGAGGATAAGAAGACATGTCTAAATTCTAGATTGAGATATGTTAGCTTGTGTCTTCTTTAGTTGTTTTAATATGGGATCCCCGTCAGGTTTAGGAGTTCCTTTGTTCTGAGCCACTAGTTGGCTTGAAGATGAGGCCATAGTAGGAGCTTAAGTGATCTAGCCACTTCTGGTTATAGCATATGTTTCTTAGCCTAGATGCCTCAAGTTTATGATGACACAGTAGTAATCGTGGTGAATTGACCTCACTAAGGAAATTTGGCTAATTAAAGGTGAGCAATTTGAGGAGAGTGACCTCTCTAAGGAAGATGTGTAATCTCTGGTGAAATGGAAATTGCTTAGTGGAATGGCATTAGTTATGAGATTAGTTGAGTCACCCTCCTCAAATTTGTTTAGTATTTCATTGACATTATGTTCAGGGAGAGGATTTGTGCCAATATTAACTTCAGGCAGTAGAATCTTTTTCTCATCGATGAGATCTTGGATCTTATGATGAAGGGCCTTGCATTCCAGGGCCCTTGATCATAGTCACAAGTCTCATTCATCCTGAATTTTTTCAGCAAAGGATTAGGAATTAGCTTGGGCTCTAGTGGTTTAAAAGCATTCTTCTACAAGCACTGTCTCAAGAGGTAGCTCAGTGGTAACCTCTTTAAATTGGAAAACTCCCTCCTTTGGATATGGAGTGGTTTGCAGTCTATAATTGCATTAACCCCACTGTCCTTTTGTGTACTAGTGGTTTTCTTAAAATGAGAGGATGAGTCTTGAGTTTCATCCTCAATAAGACTGGATTCTATGGCACCTTTTAGGCATGAGCCAACAGCAACCAAAGCCTTGAAATCAGGGAAATGTTGTGTTATCATTCTGTCTCGAAACATAGGTAATATTGATCTGTTTAAGGTTAGTTGGCCTGCTAACCATTTAGGAGGCTTTCTCCCTCTATCTAGCATTAAAGGCAAAGAAGGTCTCTTTAGGTTGTTGATTGGTTGTCTCAAGGTCCCTTCTTTTGATGTCAACCTCTTGGTTGTATGAGTACTATTTTACAAATTCCACATAGATGGACTCCCATGTCTGTTTCTTAGAATCCTCTAATTGTACAAACCAGGTCAGAGCCACACCAGTGAGCAACTATTGGAAGAGCTGAGTAAGGAGCTCGCCTTCCAGTCCCAAAGGTTGGAGTGTGCCATCATAAATTCTCAAGTGAGTTTTAGGATAAGAAGTACCCTTGAAATTTTCAAAATACGGCATTTGGAACTTAGGAGGAAGCTTAGCTTGGGGGAAGGGACTCAATGCCTTCACATCTAGGACCTTCTCTTTCTTTTTTAGGGCTTGGAGGTCCTTTTCCATTTCCTTATACCTCCTGGTCATGGTCTTGATAAGTGGATGTTCTTCAACCCCTTTTGAGAAAGGATCTACAGGAGGGGTGAGGGGGTAGTATTTCCACGGCCAAATTATGGATTCAGGATGATGACCTCATCAGCTAAGGTGTCAAAAGTATTGGAAACATGATTAGTGAGCTGGATCCCCACTTGACTCAGTACAGTCTGAACTTTACCTAGAATAGCTTATTCTTGGCTTAGCATCATTGCAGAAGGGGTTGTTGAACCTTTATATCCTCTTCTTGTCTTTGCATGAAGGCAACCAACATGCCAAAAAGGTCACTTGGTGTAGGTGCAATA
>CAOJBK011814903.1:0-14338 GCA_948294925.1 Codiaeum variegatum
CCAACCCCCAGCGCCCCCTCCCTCCCCCTCGCCCACACCCCACGCCCTCTCTCGCCCACCGTATTCAATTTCTTCTTCATCTTCCCTTTTCGACCCACTAAATTTGATCGAAGATGGGGAAGTGTATGGATCGGGAGAAGGTAAGTTCAAAGAGGGAATCCCAAGGCTATCTTCCCCATCCTTCTCAAAATCGGGAGGTCTCAGAGCACCTATCGGATTCAACCATTGCAAATGTCCCGAACGAGCCACTCAAAACCTTCCGGAGTACCTCCGTGCCTAACATAGGGTTGGTGGTGGGGTGGGGGGGGTGGCAGCGGCTTGGCCTTATTCCTGAAGGATGAAGATAGCAACACACAAACTATGGAAAGGACAAGATAAAGGAAAAAAAATGACACAAGATTGAGGAAAAAAACAACAAAGCATCAACAAAATGCAAAATAGGGAGATAAAAGGGTAAAAAGTAAAGAAAATTCACTTTAAATCCCTTTGGAGAATGAGGCTCCACTCCACCAAGTTGAAGAAATTTGAGAGAAAAGTGCTCAAGAGTTAAAAAAAGAAAAATGGTAAAAGTGAAGGAAAAAAGAAAAAGCCAAAAAGCTTTATAGGAAAAGGGGGGGAGGGAGGTTAAGAAACCTTTGGTTATTAATCAAGGGACACATGTCAATTAGAGAATGGTTCCATATTAATTTAAAATTTGAATTCCTTTTAAAGATAAGGGTAAATTCGAATTTTAAATTGAAAATTCAGTCTTATCCCTAAAATAGTTCACTATCAGAGTGTAGTGGCAATTTCATATGATCATTGATGTTCCATCAATGACTTTTGAGGGGGACATGTGATAGTATCTGGCTCAACATGGTGACCCTGAGCGATCATAGGCCGCTTGGACTAGCCACACCCCAACATGGGCTATCCACGTTTTGGATAGTCACGCCTCAACTTAGGCTATCCTTACCTCAGATAACCACTCCTCAACATGGGCTATCCACACTTGGGATAGTCACACCACAACATGGCTATCGATATTCAACTTGGAACAATCACTCCTTATTTGGGCTAGTTGCTTCGAAGGCAGCCCCGCCTTAAAATAGGTGGAATACTTGAACTCGGCTCTACCTATAACGTGGATTAGTGGCTTCAACTAATGTAGTTACAAACCCACGACTTTCATTATCTGGGATTTTAAAAACTACCACAACCATGATTTCACGTTCCATCTAAAGTGGCAGAGTAACCACTTCAAACCCTATTATAAAAAGGGAAAAGTAAAACAGAGGTAAATGTTAATGAGTATTCTTTTCTACTTCTACATTCTTACCTCAAAAGCTCTTGATTGACTTAAGTATCGGAGTGGCCCTCCAGGCAACTGGCCTGAACCCCTCTAATCTTTATTTTACAGGAGGATTGACGACCGAGTCCGATGTGACGGATTGAACCGTAGCAGTAACCGAAACATCAGTCTCCATTTAAAATTTTTTAAACTTATATTTTCATTAAAAAATTATGAATTGCTAATTATAATTATGGTCTGGATTCACAATACTATTCTTGAAAAGAAAAGGCCGTAAACTTTTTTATTTTGGCAAGGCATAAATCCAAGTCATTAGGCCTAAGGACGGCAACTGGGCAGGTCCAGGTCGGGGTCGGGTTACATCCAACCTGCCCCCGCTCCATAATCCGAATCCGTCTCGTAATCTGTCGAGTTTTTTTTCCCTCCGTAATCTGTCTGACCTGTCCCGGCCCACCCTGACTTGCCCCGATCAAATATTTTTAAATAATAAAATAATTATAAAATTATATATATATATATATATATATATGAAATTGGGTCGGATTACGGGAAGGGCGGATAAATACCAACCCCGACCCGTTCTGGTATTTTTTTATACCGAATTAACCCGTAATCTACTTCGTAATCCGATAAATCATTAAAAAATTCGTCCTATTCAGATAGGGGCGAGTAGGGGGAAAATTGTAATCTCAAATTAGGCCCAAAATATTTTCATTCTGAAAATCATTACTAGCTCACTACAAAATAAGATAATTACAGGTGAATAATTTGTTTTTTACACAATTACAAAAATAGGAAACTTTGATTATCATTAATTATTAGCTGCAAAAGCCAAACAAACATACTTAAGGCTGTTAATGTCCTTAAGAGTTCATGAAACATTCATCTTCACCTCAACCTTACCTTTTAATAAAAACAATAATTGGAATTATAATTGCTCAAAAATCCCTCATATCAAAGCAAGTATAAAAAATTAAAATCCTATCATTTTTCGGATAACCTTTTATCAATTCTAGAAATGTAGAGCGCAGTGCAAAGTGCATTGTTGGTGGCAACTGAGTGATCATTGTGCCAGTGTCAATCATCCACAAAGAGTTTTTGCCGTCCTGCGCTTATTCCGATCATGTCAAGGCTATAATAAGGTATGGATCCAAATTTTGGTGATAAAAGAGTGAATTTTACTTTGTTTCCAATTTCACAGCCAAATCTGAGGTGGCTAGTTGAACTTAAAGATGATGGTAAGTAATAAGAAAATATTTTTTGAATAATTTACTAATTAGTCCCTAAATTTTTGGCTAATTAACACTAAAATCCTCGTATTTGACCAACCTCATTGTTTAGTTCATTTATTTTGATTTTGTCATATAGTTTAGTCTTATAATTCCTAATTGTGTGCTTTCCCTTTTTTTTTTTTTTTGTAAAACGGCCAAAATGAGAATATGTATAGTTACGAAATAACTTATTACAGAAATACCTAATAAGTTATTTTGTTAAAACAACTTAAAACTTTAAGCCTAAAATACTTATTATACAACTATATTTTTTTAAGTTTTTGGTTTCAGTTAGTTATTTAATATAAATATCTATTGTCCCTTTTGATCATTTCACAAGATCCATTATTTATTTGTTGTAAAATTTTTTGCATAGCATATGGTGACTTTTTCAATTTACAATTTGTGTCCTAACTTCTTGAATTTCCACTTTATGCAGTTCCACAATCCGAGTAATGTCACCATTTTTACTAAACTTAGCATTTTCATTTTCAACTATTCTCATATTACGGCTAGAATAGTAAAATCTATATCTTTTTTACAACTAATAAAGAAACCACTAGTTGTTGGTGAATCAAATTTCTTTTCATGAAAATTACAAATTCTTACTTTTTTTTTTAGTAATCCCAAATATATAGGTGCCTTAAACTAGATTTTCTTCCTACCCATGATTCAAAAGGTGTCTTTGAAACTATCTTACTAGGAACCTTGTTCAAAAATACACTACAAATTTTAAACCATACATATTCCCAATGATAAGGGTAAATGAGAGTGACTCATCAAACTCCTCACCATATTGTTGTGGTATTCCTGGCACTGTGTGCTATCACATCTGTGACACTTTGAAAAAAAAATTAGCAAATGGACTGTCCAAATTTGTTATTGATATCTCTGAGCTTAATGGGGTCCCAAAGACTAATCTCCAATGCTAACCTATAAACACAATAAAAGACATACGGTGATACTTAACAGTAACCGCTCCGATGCCTAAGTCAGTAACTTGCTTTAGAGAGAGATTCAATATATCAAAAGTGAGAGTATAAAGTCATTAACCTATTTCCAATGGTCTAGGAAGACTTATATATCGTGCATGATAACTGCCAAATTTCTACAAAGTAGGATTAATAGAGTAGGATCTCATGATCTTAGGGATATGGGCGAAATACTAAGAATTATCTTTTTTCATACTTATCCTCTTGAAAACTGTCAGGGGTCGAGCCCCCAGGTCATCTCTCGGACCAAGGTGTTGTCATCTCCAAAGACACCCGTCTTGAGCCTGAGGCTCAGCCATGGGCAACGTTTGCTAGGCCACTATCATGGCTTGGGGTTGTCCAGTTAAAGACCGAGATTATCATATACCTCCCCAACATACTCCTAACCATAGACTTGAGGGTAAATAATTCGTTTTGGATAGCGGTCGACTCCTTGATCATTAAATTTTGATTTCATAGAGCAGAAAATTTCTTGCTCATCCTCAACCAATGATGCGTCTTTTATTCCGTTTGGTTCTAAAGAGTTTAACATCTCTTCAGCTTCTTCCCCCTATCATTGACTGACACGTGGTGACACTGAGCTGCCCACAATCAATTACGCCTCTTCGTATTATGTACCCCTTTCCCTATATAAGGGGTCTTCCTTCCTTAGCTCCATTTTTTTGGAACTTCCTATTTCTTTTCCTATTTCTGGAACCTTGCTAATATTTTGATGACTTTTTCCTTTTTGAAAACCGTTAGAGAATCATTTCTTTCACTAATCAGGTAATCTTCCTATGAATTTCCCCCCTTTTCTCCATTTTTTCCATTTGAAACATACCATGCGTGATAGGAGTGATAGCCAAAACCCTACGGGTTCTATTTCTCATTTCTTTGGACATCAACTCAGTGATGAATAGAGCCATTCTCTAAGAGTAGAGTATATCAGGTAGGGAGTTACCCCTGCCAGTTAGAGACCATTGCCTGACCTCCCTGCTCTCTCCTTAGAGAGTGAACCTTTAATTCCTCTATGAAAAAGGAGGAGAATTGAATATAGTGAAAGGGCTCATCCTGAATGCGAGGCAAAGGGAACCATCCATCCTGGGAATGCGGAGGAGGATGAGCCCGAGGTTGATCCTCAATAGATCGAGTCAAATTAAGAGAGCAACAATAATGAATCTGAAGGAGGGGCCTCTCTCTACTAAAAAACTATGCCATCCAACAAGGGTAAATCCATCAGCAATGCTCCCTCTGTAATAGCATCCAGACTTTGCAAGAAGACTTTTGGGGTCGAGGCTTTTCGTATTGTGCTAGGCTCGGGACCTAAAAAGGATCAAGGAAGACTTCGCCTTTCCTGAAGGCTTTTTGACCATGTTTCCCAATAATAGCCAGGGTGCCAATCTAGTGGCCCCAAGGAATGGTCGACTATTTTATTTTGACACTTTGCATTCAGGGGTTTGACTCTTTATATCAGAGCTCAACATCCCTAGCTTCAGACTTATAATATCCCTATAGCCTAGGTCCACCCTAACTCATAGAAGATACTCCAAGGTCTTCATATGATGGCCTACTAGCTTGGCTTCCAACCAACAGTGCATATGGTTCGGCATCTATATAGGGTCATCCCAAGAAAGGGCCTCGATTGGTGCCATATCCAAGCAGATGGAAACTGTAAGTGCTTCGATCTTGCCTCCTCTCCGAAGCCTATTTGGAAGAAGAAGTTTTTAATAGTGTCTGCCCAAGACATGGAACATCAATATAAAGAGCTTACGCTCCAAGCACCTACCCATGCTAAGTAGTACTGAGGCTGACCAAATGAGAGCCATATTGAAGTGGGTAGAGAATAATGGCTGATTCAAGAGTAAGGCACTAGTTAAAGCGTGGTATACTGGGAAGATAACAGACAAGCGTGGGCGTTGGCTCAACCCTTCTAGGGGTACTTAGCCTTCCACCATTACTTATTTTTTTCTTGATTATACTAACTGACTCAACCCTTTCTTTTTTTTTCAGATATGTCAGTAATCATTAAAAAGATGAGGTAAATGAGGGCTCAAGAGGCCCAAAGAGCTCAAGTCGGAGGCTCGACCATTCCCACCCCAGAAGAGCAGCAACAACAGGCCGAGGTTCAGCAAGACCCAACCTCCAGTCTTGTCACTGCGGATCCTACAACTTCAATTGTTGTGGTGGAAATTTGCTAAGAGGCAGAGGGGGATCACGCAATACCGACCCCTCCTCCTCCCAATGTTTGTACAAAGAGACCTGGAGAAGAGGTCACCCCCGCTGGTGATAAAGTCAAGGGTCTATCCTCTCCCCTTTCTAGCCGTGGTTCTTTAACCAGTATCCTGGTAAGAAATTTTGAGTCAAACGTCTCGCTTGAGGACCCTCAAATAGCGGAAAGGTCGTCAGCTCATTAGTTCCTCTTGTTGATCTCCATTACTACAACTTGATGACAGACGATGAGCGATGTGCAGAGAGCTGCAGTAAAGCTCAAGCTGAAAGTCTCTTTCCTTTTCTTGTATTATTATTATTATTATTATTATTATTATTAACTTTTTGGCCTTTGTATGCAGTTGGCCAGTATGTGCATAGCTCAATCCACCGTTAAAGCTTGAGCCTTCGCCAACTTGAAGGCCGAAAAGGAGGCCTTTGAAAAGAAGCTAGCTTCATTCCAGAAGAGCCTCGTAGAGACTAAGGTCGCATTTGAGCTGAAGGTCGAAGAGCTGGAGTCTGCAAAGAAGAAGCTCGCAAGGCCGAAGATCAGCAAGAGGAGGAAAAAGAAGAAAAGGCATGGAGTGGAGAAAGAGCTGGAAGAGCTGCGGAAAGAGTTGGAGGCCACCAAGAATGATCTCACTACTCGCATCGCTGAAGTGGAGAGGCTGGAGGAAAGGAGTGCTACCTGGATGGATGCCTTTAGGAAGTAGTTGAAGAACAAGGTTGTTAAACGCTTCGGTGACTATGCCTCTATCCTTGCAAGCATTGAGCCTTCAGAGGATATCTTCATGGAGGCCCCTGAGGGTGACGAGGGAGAGCAAGGGCTTCCTGAGGCCTACCAGGTCGATTAAGGGATTGATCCTCAGGCTTAGGCCTCTTGTAAAACTTCCCTTCCTTTTCTTTTGTTTGTTTTTTTATTATATTGGGGATTTGTATGGAGCTGTTTCCCCACTTCTCATTGTAAATATTTCATTAATTAATGAAAGGGTTATTCCTTATACTCCATTTTTTCCCCTCTTGCTATTGATTTGTGAGCAAATATTCACTGTTAGGGTGGGGCGATCTCAAGATCGTCCTCCACCATGTATTAGGGACTTATTTGGATAGTTCAAGTAACATTGCCTTAGATGGTCTTTGACCTTTGTTGTTATTATTTGGGAGACGATCTATAAATCGTTCTTTTTAGGGACGATCTATGGATCACTTTAGTGAGGGACAATTTATGGATCGTTCTTATGAGAGATGATCTTTGGATCTTTCTTTAGAGGGACGATCTGTGGATCATTCATGTGAAGGACGATATTTGGGTCGTTCTTTGGAATGATGATCTTTGGATTGTTCTTTAGAGGGATGCTCTGTGGATCATTTTTATGAGAGACGATCTTTGGATCGTTTATTAGCGATTGAAATTTAAACATGCAATTTTCTAGACAGCCATTTAAGAAAAACTTAGTTTTATTCATGATGCTAGAATCAGTAGGCACACCCAAATATCCAACTAAGTTGGCACCTCCTTAGTGCCCTCATCATCTATATGGACTTATAAACATTACAAAAGATGTTAAAATAACACATTACATGAATATTAAGAAAAAATAACTTAAGTATAATACTTCTTCAAGTTATACGCATTCCAGGTATGAGGTAGGGTCTTTCCTTTGGAGTCTTCCAGCTGCTATGCTCTGAGCCTCAGTACCTTGCTAATCTTGTAGGGTCCTTCCCAATTAAGCTGTAGCTTTCCAACTCTTGCACTCCCTCAAGATAATTTAGCTTTTCTTAATACAAGGTTTCCCTTTTGGAATGCCTTATTCTTAACTTTCTTATTGTAATACCTTGCTATCTTTTGCTTGTACGCAGTTGTTCGCGCGTATGCTAAGTCTCTCAGCTCTTTCACTAAGTCTATAACTGGTCTTCTTTCAATATCTTGATCAATTCTGTCATGAAACTCCACCCTAAAAGAGGGCTGGCCAATATCTACAGGTATTACTGCCTCGCTCCCAAATACAATCGAGAAAGGCATCTCCCCTGTGGTGGTGCGGGTTGTAGTTCTATAACTCCAAAGGACACTATTGAGCTCGCCACCCAGCTCCATTTCTTATCATCAAGCCTTTTCTTTAATCCCTGTAACAAGGTTCTTTTAGTGAGCTCTGTTTATCTATTGGTTTGTGGATGAGTGACTGAGGAGAAATGCAAGTCAAAGCCTAGGGTCTTACAGAATGCTCTAAACTTCCTAGAGTCAAACTGTTTCCCATTATCTATAGAGGACCTTTGGGATCCCATATCAGTTAACAATGAATTTATCCACAAAATCAATGACGTTGCTACGAGTGATAGTGGCCACTGGTTCAGTCTCACATCATTTCGAGAAATGTTCCACCGCCACAATAAAGAACTTGCATTGTCTTATGGATATTGGAAAGGGGTCCAATATGTCAATCCCCTACTGATAGAATGGTAAGATTGCCCCTATTGGTGAGAGGGTCGATATAGGGGCCCACTGTATATTGGCATGCTCTTGGCATTTAGGACATTTTCTTATCAAGTCTTCTACATCTACCTTAATAGTAGGCCAGTAATACCCTTGTAGTAGTACTCTTTTGTTAACAGTGATTCTAGCCTCATGGGCTCCATAAATACCCTTATGGATTTCCTTTAATACATATTCACCTAGCGATGTAGGTATGCACCTCATCTAGGGATGGGTTTGAGACCCTTCAGTATAGGTTCCCCAAATACCAGTTATACTCTTTGGCTCTTTGGATGATCCTTTCAGCCTCTTTCTTATTCTAAGGAAGCACTCCTTCTGATAACCAACTAACTAGGGGTTCCATCTAGCTCCTCTTTCATTCCAATGCAAATACCAGATCGCATTGTATTGTAGGCGCCTTTTGTAAGGCCAATGAGACATTTTTCAACTCTTTCATGTTTCTCTGGGCTACTACCTTAGCTAACTAATCAGCCGCAACTGTTTCAGATCTCGAGACCTGCACGATCTTCCATCCCTCTTGCATCATCTACTTGGATCTATCCACATATGAGGCTAAATCTTTATTTCTGATCTTAAAGTTCACTTGGATATGATTGACTGCTAATTGGGAGTCACTGTACACAGTCAAATTCTCCACCCCTAGCTCTTTGGCTAATGTTAAACCATTTAAGAGGGCTTCATACTCTACCTTGTTATTGGAGCTATTAAACTTCAATCTAACTGCATACCTTATAACCACATTATGCAGGCCCTTTATTACTATTTCAGCCCCTGTACCTTCATCACATTATACTCCATCCACCTACATCTGCCAATTTTCTACCTGGGTGAGTTGTACTTCATCCACTGGTGTTAGTTCAACAACAAAGTCAGCCAACACTTGTGCCTTTATAGCTTTCCTAGGTTTGTACTGAACCCTCAAGGCTCCTGTCTTAGTTGTCCATTATGACACTCAACCCGAGGTCTCTAGCTTCTGGAGAATCTTCCTTAGGGGAAGGTTTGTTTGCACAATTACTATGTGGGCCTCGAAGTAATGCCTTAACTTCTAGGTCGACATATACAGAGCCAACGCATGCTTTTCTAACCTCAGATATCTTGTCTCGGCATCCTATAGGACCCTAGTAACATAATAGATAGGGTATTGCTCCCCTGACTCCTCCCTTATCAATACGGATGTCACCATTTCCTCTGTGGTGGATAGTTAGACATAGAGGTCTTCTATTGACACCAGTCTGCTCAATAATGGTGGCAAGGTCAGAAACTTCAGCTCTTCGAATGACCTCTGGCATTCATTTATCCACTTGAATTCTTTAAAGCCCTTGACTTAAAGAATGGCTGACATCTTCTAGCAGAACATGAGATAAACCTACCTTAAGCCGTTATTCTACCATTTAACCTTTAGACCTCGATAACATTCTTTGGAGGTTGCATCTCTAAAATAGCCTTGATTTGCTCCAGATTTTCCTAGATTCCCCTCTGCTACACCATAAAGCCTAGGAATTTCCCTACTGGCACCCTAAACACACACTTCTTCTCAGGATTAAGCTTTAGGTTATATGCCTGCAAAATACCTAGCATAAGCTTGAGGTCTTTCGGATGATCTTTGGCCTTCTTACTTTTGATGATCATGTCATCCACATAGACCTCTACCGTTCTTGCTATATGTTCCTTAAACATGACATTGACCATTATCTGATATATAGCTCCTACATTCTTAAGACCGAATGGCATCATCTTATAGCAATAAGTCCCCTCGTCTATCATAAATGATGTCTTCTCCCCATCCCTTGGGTGCATATGGATCTAAGGTAACATGACCTAGCATACAAGAAAGTTTAGATATCATGCCCTACAGTAGAATCTACTAGTTGATCAATGCTTGCAGAGGGTATGGATCATTAGGGCAGGCTTTATTAAAATCTATGAAGTTGACACATATGTGGTATGACCCATTAGGCTTCTTGACCATAACCATATTAGCCAATCACTCTGGGTAATGTACCTCTCAAATAACCCCTGCAGCTAGCAACTTTTGTACCCCCTCAGTTATGGTTGCTTGCTTCTCTGTGGATTACTTCCCCTTTTCTTTGTGCTTTGGGCTTAACTGAGGTGTCTATGTTCAATCTATGGATGATAACTTTTGGGTCCACCCTTGTAAGGTCGTCTGTGCTCCAAGCAAAGGCTTTAGGATTCCTTTCCAACGTATCTAATATCCCTCGACTAACCTGTAGGTCCACCTGACTTCCCACCTGTACCTTGCCCCCAAGTGTCATTATTCAAGTCACTTCACCCTGAGGCTCTAAGTAATTCTGCCCTGGTGGTAGCTCCTTCATATCTAGGTGTGCCACACGATAGACCCCTTAGGCATTAAAGTAAATCCACTTAGCCGTCTCTTAACATCCCTTACATATCACCTCGCCCCTCATACTAGGAATCTTTAAGGTGAGATAATAGGTGCTTGCTATGCCCCTGTAGAATACAAATAGGGTCGACTCAATAGGAGATTGTAGGGGAAAGTTATATCTACTACCATAAATTTTGTTGTGACTATCCTAGTTAGTTCGCCATCCCCCAGCTTGACTTCCAGGTTTATTGACCCATCCAGTCAGACCTGATCTTTATCGATCCCTACCAGGGGTGCCACTACTAGCTTCGTGTATTTCACATTCAACTTCATCTTGTGGAAATATCCATAGTTATCATGTTGGCAGAACTCCTATCATCTGCCATGATCCTTTTGACTGTATAGTTTTTGACATATCCTTGAATAGCTGTAACATCATTATAAGGGTGGACCATGTGCTTCCCATCCTTCCGTGAGAAGATTATTACACACCAACTTGACGTATGTGATGAGGGCTAAACCTGGGATCTGCTCTTCTACGTAATCAAACACGCTTCCCTGACCACCTTTTTTCTTTGGGTCAAGCTATTTCCAGCAGTTCTTCCCCCATTATGACAAATTTGTCACCTGCCACCTATCTTTCCCTTGGTTTTGGGGAGTCATCCCTCCTATCTTTATTGTCACATCGGTCCTCTTTGGCTAGCTCTCTTCGATATTGCTCATTGTTATTCTGCCTGACATGTATCATAGTACCAGGCACCTCTTCTAGATCAATATTTCTATCTCATCCTTGAGGTGTATGTAGTCTTATGTATCATGGCCTTTGTCTTGGTGAAATTCACAATACTTATTCGGGTCCCTTTTGGACCGAGATGAATCACTCATCCTTGGAGGCAAGCGCACTTCTTCACCACTCTTCTTAATCCATAAGAGCACATCCTTTCTTGAGAAAGCCAATAGGGTGTAGTTGTATATATCTGAGTTTCTATTCTTAAAACGTCTGTCGGGTCTGTCTCGATATCTTTTGAGGCCTCTGCCACCTACCTCATTCGTCTCATCTCTCCTATCTTAGTTGCGAATGGTTGGACCCCTGTCCTCAAATTTGCCATTTCATCTTCCAAGTTAATCTGTCCTTCTGTCATGGTTATGACCTAGTTCCAGCTTGTTGGCTACTTATCTAACAATGCCTTTTGTAAGCTCTAATTAGTGGCTCTATTAAGAAGGGCCATTTATGGTGTGTCAAATTGCATCTTTGAGACCTATCCTACCGCCTGGTTGAACCTCCCCACATAGGACCTCAAGTCATCTCTTTCCCTATGCTTTATCACAAAGAGATCTGCTAAGCACTTCGGTTTAGCCATTAGTGCCATAAACCTTGTCTAAAATGCATCAGACGATTGTTTGAATGAGGTGATGGACTTAGGCATCAATTTATGGTACCATTCCTCAGTTGGTCCTGCCATAGTGGTTAGGAAGAGTCTGCATAGTATGTGATCTTGGTAAGTTTGAGAAAGAATCTTTATCCTGAATTTGTTCACATGTGTTCTGGGATTGGTATTCCCATAGTAGTTATCTAGCCTTTGTGATTTTTCAAACCCTAATAAGGATTATGGGGCACATTTTGGTGGGGAACTTAGACCTGTGGGTTCACGCCAGGTGTGATCAGTACTGGTCCTGGTGGGGCATCTTCTTCAAGCCTTGGAATCTCTGGGAATAGATCGAAAGGCCCGTTCAAATCAAAGTTCCTTACTTGATTGTCTATTACAAATGATGCAAAAACACCAACTGACTCCTAAATCTGTGTCTACGCTCACCATATCAATGATGTCTCTGAGCTCAATGTGGTCTCAAAAACTAACCTCCAATGCTAACTTGTAAACACAAAGAAAAACACAAGGTGATGCTTAATGGCACCAACTCTGATGCCTAAGTCAGTAACTTTCCTTAGAGAGATTCAATATATCAAAGTGAGAGTATAGAGTCATTAACATGTTTTCAATGGTCTAGGTAGGCTATATACCTTGCATGATAACTGGAAAATCCCTACAAAGTAAGATTAGTGGATTATGATCCCGTGATTTTAGGAATATGAGCAAAATACTAGGAATTATCTCTTGTCATGCTTATCCTCTTGATAACGGTCAGGGGTCGAGCCCCCAGGTCGTCTCTCGGACCGAGGTGTTGTCATCTCCAAAGGCACCTGTCTTGAGCCTGAGGCTCGAGCCCTAGGCAACGTCTACTAGGCCACTGTTGGGCCACTATCATGGCTTGGGGTCATTCAGTTAGAGGCTGAAGTTATCAGTTATATTGTCTATAACATTCACCTTCTCTATTAGACTTGATAATTTTCACGTTTCTATTTAATTTATTCTCAACTTCATTAATTAAAACCTCTAAAGCTTCTAATGACGGAGACTTTTCATGCAATAGATATACATAAGTATAACGTGAAAAATAATCAATGAAGGTGATAAAAATACTTTCCTCCACCAAAATATGAGGTATCAAAACGTCTATGCATGCCAATATGTATGATTTCAAGCAGTTATGTACATTTTGTGGTTGCTTTCATAACTGTGTGTGTTTTTTTAATACAATCCACACAAATTCTAATATTAGTAAAATCCAAAATTCTTTTTTTTTACCAATATGATCATTCTTTCCTTAAATTTGTGACCCAAGTGTTTATGCCATAAATAAGACGTGCTTTCATTTGTTAAACCACATTTAGTACCTAAGTTATGATTCAAGATCATAAGAGTTTTAACAAAAAGATTGTGAAGCTTTAAATTGTATAAACCATCACAAAGAATACCAAGACAAAAAAGATGATTATGTAGTCCACCACGTGTATGCCAGACCACACCCCTCATGCGCAAATCATATTTATTTTATTTAATAAAATAGTTATTTTCTTAATCAAGTGTGTCATAAATAAATATACATGAGTCATCTAAGTAAAATATCTAACAAGAAGTATCATTAATAGACATAAAACTTAAAATAGTATAAATATGGATAAAACACATGAGGCACCCTAATAACTCACAAACAATCAAGATTTATATTATATTATTAAACTTTCCATGTTATGGATTTTTAACATGACTTCAAGTTTAAACAGATAAAAAAGAAAGGATTGTTAGAGTCTCGATCCACATACCATAAAAGTTGTAAAAAGATGCAAATAGCTTTTTAACTCCTTCATCATAGCCTAAATATTTGCATTTTCTCACCCTTTCTTGTTCACTTAAAGTAGTGTTACTTAGGTAGAGAATATTTTTCTTCCATCAAAGCGGGTAAGGTCATTAAACAACCAATTTATTGTCAAGAGTTGTGTATCTCATCTTCCAAAACTGATTGATTGTCATTAGTTAACCCTTTTTTTTTCCTTTTCCCTTGACATGCATCCTTAACCAGAAGTTTTAAAAGAAATTGTCCTAAAGGAGGTCCAACAAGTCTAGAGGATGGCATATGCATTGTAAGAACATTAACTCGAAAAAATAGTCATTAACATGTCAAGAGTAAGATCTTATATAGAGGACAAAAATAAAAGAAAATAGTGTAGAAACTTGTAATAAATATTCCCAAACGTCTCTCTAGATACAATTATTCTTTTTTCAATTAGTTATTTTTATCAAATGAAAAAGTTAATAATTATATTTAAAAGGGCATAAAAACCTAAGTAGTATGAAAATCTAAACAAACCCCAATAATGACAAAATAAGTGGACAGAATTTGATAACAAATCACTTAAATGTG
>CAOJBK011815433.1:0-12067 GCA_948294925.1 Codiaeum variegatum
TAAGCTTCAAATGATGGATTAAATCTCACTTTATATGCTTTGTGTATGGTGTAATTATAAGAAATAAAAATATTTTATTATGTTGTCTGTGGTAAGCTGATTTGTGTGTGTAATGTGTTCATCACTCTGTGTGGCTTGTAATTCACTGTGTCTTGTGTACTGATAAGAAACCATAACTTTTAATAATGTAATTAACTATAATTTTATTTATTAGTTATTGGTATGAAATTTACTATGTGTGGTGTATTGATAAACTGATTTGTATATGTGGTGTGTTCGTCATTATGTGTAATATGGAATTCACTGTGTGTGATGTACTGATAAGAAACCAGTTTAACAATATAAATAGCTATAACTACAATTTCGCCATCAATAAAATAACAAACAATTAAATTTAGCATTTTTAATTATTATAATTACAAAAATATCATTAATGGGTCTTTAGCTCTACTTAAATTTGATCTATTTGATTAAATGATTCTAACGGTTAAAAATCACTCAAAGATTCCTAAATAGTTCTTAATTTTTATTGGATCTATATATATATATATATATATATATATATATGGTTGGAGTCCAATAATATCTCTTTTAAAATAAGACTTAAGGATTTAATACAAGTCATTGATCTTTTAAGTTGAGAACCTAATCTAAAGGGTGAGATCAAACCTCAAAAAATAAAAAGAAAAAGAACTGTGCTTGATCCATTCGTCCAATCCTATCACTCATCACTCTCAGTAACAATTAGGCTCATCACTAATAATTTTGTTCTCGTTTGTGACAAGAAATGATTTAATTCTATTGGTGCTTGCCAATATATCCACACGACCTGTGAAGCAAAAAATTACACCATGCAAAAATCAAATTCTACTGTTATCTTTTCATGTTATATTTTTTTAGCAGTGCCTTTTCACGTTATAGAGCTTAGTACAAAAAGACTTACAAGAAACCATGCAATACCTTCTTCAAAAAAAAAAAAGAATCCATGCAATACCATTCAAATTTTTTAACTATGTGCAATTCCTCTCAAATTAATTGAAACGATTATGACAAAGTTCATAAATGTTAAAATTTTTTGTCCATCCAATTTAAAACTTGGAAGACTAAGTCAATTACAACTAAATAAACCATAAATATTAATAGAGACGAATTTATAATTTAATTAATATGAAAAAAAAGAGTATTTGATCCTCCAAATCCAGGAGATGAAGAGGCAGTATATACAAATTTAAAAGCAAGTTAATCAATATTACTATCAAAAAATTCTTACGTAAAGCAAAACTAGTCTACCATTTGGCTGAAAAAAGGACTAGTCTAGCACAAGAAACGAATATAGACTTATGTGAGGATCAGGAACTTTACAATCATGAACTGCACAATTAACATGCACTTGAATATCGAACTATGAAAGATGGGCCATTCACATTTTAATAGCCTTAATTTTAATGAATGTGAAAGAAAATGACAAAAAAAAAAAAAGAAAAAGAAAAGGATATATGCAGACATATTAATGAAGAGCTCCACCCACTTGAACTTAATTAAAGGCTGAGATTTTATTTTTTTATTAAAACGAGTTTAGTATGTGTGACTGTGTGTTGTATATTGATAAGAAATTAAAATTTTTAACAATGTCATTAACTATAATCTTATTCATTGATTATTGATATGAAATCCACTGTATATGGTATATTGATAAACTGATTTGTGTGTATGATGTATTTATTACTGTGTGTTATCTAGAATTCATTGTGTGTAATATGCTCATAAGGAATAAGTTTACTAATGTAATTATCTATAATTATAATTTTACTATCAATAAAATAATAAATAATTAAATTTAGCCATTTTAATTATTATAATTATAAAAATACTATTAATAAATCTCTAGTTCTCCTTAAATTTAATCCATTAGATTAAAAAGTTCTAATGGTTAAAAAACCATCAAACTTTCCTTAATAGTTTCTAATTCCTATTGGACCACACACACACACATATATAATCTATTTTGTTACTCACTTTATATTCTTTTTTATTACTTTTAACTATTTTATTATTTATAAATATCTAAAAAAATTACAAATATATCCAATTTTAATACTTGCATCTAATAAAAAATTTAAAATAAAATAAAATAATTTGAAAAAAATTAAAAAGATCAATTAACTTTTAAATAAAATAAATTATTTATTAAAAACAAACACATATAAAACTAGTAGTACAATATATACTTTTTAAACAATAGAGTACAATTAGAATAATTCATAATATTCATTTGTACTTTGTGTATGAGTAATTTATTATTTTTTTTAACAACTATCTTTAGTAATCATCATTTTTTTAACTTAAAGTTGTAATATTATAAATCAAAAACCAAAAACATCTGAAATAAAATGAGGAGAAATCACATACCACATCTCAGAACTAGCATGAAAACCAATTACATGAGCTAGCAAATGTGTGAGATGGTTGAGATGGTTTGATGATCTTCTTAAATGATTGATCTTACTGTTATCAATAGAACTAAGGAGACTAATATAATCGTTAATTACCAAACCAAGAGCAGAATCAATTTGAGAAGGATTAACTTTAGCATTATGGAGACCAAGGCAATTTGTTTCAAACTAGAAATTGGATGAATTATGCTCCTTGATCCAGCTCTACATGACACACAATTATTTCAACAAGATTTGGATCTAAAACACAATTTGTAGCTCCATTTTTTGTTGCCACAAAGTTTCCTCTCTCATCCCTTATAATTATACCATATGCTGCTTTATTATTTTAAAACCGAAAAAAGAGCAACATCAAAATTGCATTTGAAGAAATTTGGAGGAGGGGGTCTAAACAGAAGTTGAATTAAAAGAAATTGTAGAAGAGATAGAAGACCTTGCTTGATGAGAAGCACACCATTGGGAGAACATAATCACTTCCATATGTAAAACTTGAGCTTGAGAAATGATTTTGTCTTTCCGAATTAATGAATTCCTTGCTTCCTAGAGAGACCACAAATGAGAGCCGCTTGGGAGCAACTATCAATAGAAATCGATCCCAATATTGATTGAATTTTTTCGATTGCAATTCTGACTACCCAAAGATAGAGCCTAACCACACTTGTTTTGCAAAAGGGCAATAGATCAGCACATGAAAACTATCCTTTGAAGATCTATTACAAAAGCGACAAACTTCTTGAACATCCACACGTCTGCGATTCAAGTTCACTGTTGTTAGGAGATAGTTGCAAACGAAACTCCACAAAAAATTTAGGAATTTATGTTGAACCTTGAGGTCCCAAAGCTTTTTCCAATTTCCGAATCCATTTTGAAATGAAGAACTAGTGAGAGAACTTATAAGCATTCGATAACTAGACTTAACGATGTAAGTGCCTTTCCTGTCAAATTTCCAAAGCTGCAAACAGAGAGGGATCTTTAAGATTAATTCTGCATCTCTTTATTCAAAAATATCTTTGATAAGATCTACGTCCCATGCTTGCTGGTTGGGAAGCATAAGAGTTGAGACCGTTGAGCTTTCCAGACTTGCAAAAGGAACATATTCAATATATGGGTTAGTATCATGGGGGAGCCAAGGGGATCCCCAAATCTTTATGCTTTTTCCAGACCCAATCCTCCTCACCATACTCTTGCTTAACAACTCCTGTCCCTCTAATAGAATACGCCACAAATAGATAGGATTTGATCCAATTTTAGCATATAGAAAATCATCATTTAAGAAATAATTAGCTTTGTATAGCTTAGCCATAAGAGAATTAGGGAGCTTCAAGAAATACCATCCTTTCTCACATAATAGAGATATGTTAAATTCATGGAGGCTTTTGAAATTTAAACCCCCTTTACACTTCTGAACAAGCAAACGTTTCCAATTCATCTAAGGAATGCCTGAAAAGGCATAATTACCCCTCCCCCACTAAAATCCATTCATAAGCAATTCCATCTCTTCACAAAAACCTTTGGGAAGCTACACTCTTCAAAAGTATTCCCTTTCCTGCTCTATAAAGAAACTTTTTCCTCCAACCACACAACCTAAGCTTGATCTTTCTTTCAATGTAAGCAAAAAAATTCATCATTGCTATTGTTAAATCTCAGACTTGCAGGTGTGCCAAATGAGAAGTTTTGCAATTTTATGAAAACCTGGCTTCTAATCAAATGGTGCATATTCCCAAACTATTTTACCACAATTTGTTTGGATTTCACTAGATTTAGATTGCAAGATGAAAATAAAACTTGGAATTGAAGAGTGCAAACATGTCATATTGATTTGTTGAAAATAACAATTACAGTGATTTGAAAATACTGAGGAAAGCTTGAAAATTGGTGAATAACGGAAAAGGAAAATTGCTTGAGGAAATACTAAAAAGAAAACTAAAGTAAGTTGAAAGTTTTATTTTATTATTGATTGATCTGAGTTGTTGATTGTTTGATGATGATCGGATGTCTCTTCCCTGTGTTTGCCACTGCCATTTATACTACTTCCTCAGCTAGAAGACAGAAAACCAGTAGTCACCTAAGGAAATAAAGGTTTAGTTACAATGCGTTATGTGACTTTTTACCCAAGTCTTAGTATTCTGAAACTCTCCACTGATCAGATGCTAACTCATCACTTGGACCTTTAGTTGGGCCTAATAATTTTTAGGCCACTAAACCCAAAAAATAAATTATTTTGGGCCACTAAATATTTAATTCAAGTAATTTATATTTAAAACCTAAAATTTATTTTTAGGCACAAACTATGCTCCCACATATTGTAAGCTTGATCTAAAGCTTATAAACATGTAAAATATGTAAATAGGTCTCAAAACTTTAATTTCCCTAATGGTGAGACCCAAAGTGGCCTACGGTCCAAATCATCAAGAACTTACGACTTGTGGTGATAAACAAATTCATGAGGAGTGGGAACGTAATCACCAACCCTGTTTCAATCAAGAGGAACGTTTGAAAGAGAGGATTTTATGGGCTTCAAAATTTGATTCTTCATGTTCCTCAGATAAAAATAATGTTAAACCCTCATCAGAAAAAAAAATTCTTCAATCATTGGTTCAAGTTCAAAATCCTCAATAAATCTTGATTCCAAAAAAGGAAACTCGATTAATTCCCCTAATTCCTCAAAAGTTCCTATTTTTGAAAATCATCAAAATCCCCTTCCTAAAATAAATCCAAAATTTCCCAATTCTCACAAAATCCAAAAATTTCCACTTCTTCTTCCTTTCATCAAATTTCCTAGAAACACCAAACCCAAAATTTTCCAGAGCCACCCCAAGCATTGTCATGCCATAGCACATAGTAAGGAGCACGCGAGGAGTAGCCCCAACATGCCACAGCCGCACGCTAGGAGCAATAGCCCCAGACACAACACATCATGCTAGAACCAAGCCCTCCCCAATAGTAGCTCTCGAGGTAGAAAGCGAAAGCAAGCTCTTGCATGCCACATGTGAAGTAGCAAGCGAGGCCATGAATGATGCAACGCAGAATGCTAGGAACCATCCCTAGCATACCACACGCAAGGCCTAGTAGTATAATGCAGTGCAACAGAGCGCGAGGTACCAGCCCCAGCACGCAGGTTAGGTAGCGAGCGAGACCCAGCCTGCCACAACTTGACCATGTGAGCGGGAGTTGCAGTAGGCAAGCAATACAACAACCCAACCCACAAGTGAGGCTTCCCCAATAGTAGCATTAGGTTGCAGTAACACGACAGTCGCACTAACATGCCACGGCTTAGCCCGACCCCCGTATTCGAGAATTTCATTTCCCATCTTCGTTCTAAAAAAATCAATGAAACTTTTTTGCAAGTTTATTCCCAAAAATCAAAAGATAAATTTTAATTTTGTTGAAACTATTGAATTTTTGCTTCTTGGGGAATTTGCCAAAATTGTTTGAGGAAATTAGTGAATTTGGTGATTTGTGTTGAAATTTTCCTAGGTAATATATGAATTTTAGCAATTCGATGCCAAAATGAGCTTGGAAATCTTGACTTCCTCAGTGAAAAATTGTCTTGAATTTGTTGAGCTGATATGTTGTCATGTTGATTTTCTTGAATTTCTTAGAGAAGTTGTCATTTTAGATTTCTGATGCTGCTCGAATTTTTACTGATACACAAACAAATTTTAGTAATTTGATGCTAAAATTGACTTGAATAGCTTAATTTCCCATGGAAAAAATGATTTGAATTGATGAGTTAAATTTTTGAGTTCCTTAAGGACGTTAACAATACTAATGTTGCTTCAGTTTTTGCAAGTCCATTTTTCACTAATGCTCGTTAAAATTTTTGTTAATAACTTGATATAAATAATTGAAATGAACTTGAATGAACATGCTTCCTTAAGAAAATACTTTCATAATTCAATTTTGGTATTGAGGAAGTTTTTGAAATTTGAATTGTGAATTGACACTTCCTCAGGCCAAAATGTCAGTTTCTCAAAATCTCTTTCTGATGAATTGCTTTAAATAATATAAATTGACAGTTCCATAACCAATTCCTCAAACAATTTTCAATTTTGACAATAAAATCATAGTAGCATCATAAAATCATGCCATATTTCATGCAGCTTCAGCATACGGGGTAATATAACCATAAACACACTAAATTGTCCTGTTGCATTTGATATTTTAGTGACAAATAATGTTTGACATAAATGTTCCTTAGGAAAACTCAACATGATTTACCAAATTTGATTCATTCATGCATCTTTGCTATAAACCAATTGTTAAATTAAGATCACAACGCATGAGAATTTCAGAATTCTAACGTGACCCAACTCTTAATTCTAAAAAAACATGAGCTTTAAAGTTTCTAGCAACTCAAAAATCAAGGAAAACATCTGATTGGTGAGTTTTCAACTTTGAAGCTCACATTGCAAGCTTGAAAGTGTGATGGTAACTCATACTTTCCTTTGAAAAGATATCTTTACTACCTCCCCCACCTCTGATGAATTTCTTGATTATATTTCAAAAAAGGACTTACCCATTTTTTTTCCATACGCATGCTTTTGTTTACTTTCCACTACATGAGGCGAAGATTGAAATTTTGAAAAGGACTGAGATTGAGGTTTGTCCTAGCTTTCTGGATGCCAGGTAAGTATTTTTTTTAACATTTTTAGCCAATTTACTCAGAAGATTTTCTTTACTGACTCTAAATTTTCCCACACCCTCAAAGGCTTTTCATATAGAAGCAAAAGCTAACAAGCAGCAATGTTGACTCCTACCCCTGCTAAACCACTTGCTACAGGAGATCCCTCTCTTCCCCACTTAGGGATTCTTGATTAGATGAATTATTTGTCTAAAGTAAAAGTCCTTGATGCCAAAAAATCATGGGTGAAGCACATTCCCGAATGGGGCATGTGGGTCCATCGTCTAAGAGAGCACTATGGCGCAAAGTGGGATCGATTAGGCATCTCCTAGTTCATAGAGATGACCCTAAGAGAGGTACCTTACATGCCCAGACTCGTTACTGCAACTATGAGATTCTGGGCACCGAGTAGTAATACATTCATTTTTCCTATTTGGCCATATGATGATCATGATGCTTGATGTTTTTGTTATGATTGGATTGCCTATTCTAAGGAAGGACATCATGTGCCTAGTTGATGAGAGATGCTACTCAGAGGTACAATTCAGTTTCAAAAGCTTTGACTCATATACCAATGTCTTCTCTAAGTATGTTGATAGGGAAGATGACCTAGACTCTGAGGAACATGTGGCTTTCTTATGGGTACTACTGTGCAAACATATCTTTTGCTCCACCTCAGGGATGCTTAGTGTTGAGTATGCACCATTGGCATAAGCCATGGACCATGGAGACCATAATGCACTAGGGACTATACTTTTAGGCAATATGTATCCTCAGATGAGGAGGTGTGTTAGTGATAGCCCAGTGAAGTTTATGAATGGAAGCCTGTGGATTCTTTAGTGTTGGTTACTTGCATATTTTCTAGAATTGAGTGATTTTCCTTCCCCACCACCTTTTTCTTCAGTTTCTATATTGGGTTGGACTTGTTGAGCTAAAAGAGCTCTTGGGAAGAGGAGGAAGTTAGATCTCTTTTCATTAGTCTGGAGAAAAGAGAAAAAGAGAAATTATGCCTCTTTAAAGATTGCTACGATGGACTGAGGTGGCTTAAATTCTTTTTTCATACAAGGATTTGATTCAGATATAGATTTTCTGCAGAGTTACCTCACCGAGACCACTAATTACTGGTGCCAAGAATGCTTTTGGTCCTCGGGGAGGCATGTCCTGCACCCCCTAGGATTTGAATTTTATATGCCTTTTCTTTGTGGCCACTAGTTTGGTCTTTCATCAGGTATGCCTCCTGATGCTCTTAATGCTCCATCATCCCACTGTATGGTAGAAATTTATCAAAATGCTCTAAGGATAATATAGTCAGGATCGAACCCACACTACTTAGACTCTCTTTCCATGTGACTACGATGGCAAAGAAAGATGAGGAGAATTATGCTCATTGATTAAGTACCTAACATCATATATTTGTGGAGTCAGTTCTGAGATGACCAGGTAAGAATCTCACTTTGATTTTATTTTATTCAATTTGGTACTGATTCTTGTTTTGACTTTGCCTTGTGTCTACAGCTATAGAGGAAGACGATGAAGGTACTGCCCTTGAGGCATCTAAGGAAAAGAAAGAGAAAGCTGCTACCAAAAAGGGAAAAGCCTTAGCTTCTAGTTTTAGCAAAGAGAATCAAGCCATGATTCCCTAGAAGAGGAAGGCATCACCAAAATTAACCAAGACTCCAGCTTCTCCACCTTCTGGTAGATCTCCTTCAAGAATAAAGGCGACCCAAACATCTGCCAAGAAGGTAAGACAACAAGAAATTGTGATAGTCAAAGATGTGGACAACTCTGATGAGTCTAAGGACTCTGAGGAAAAGGGTTCAAAACCAACCACTGGTTCCAGTAAGTACTTCTCATTTCTCTATGATTCCAGTATAGTATACTGTTGTTGCCTTAAGGAATTGCATTTGTGATTTTTTTGTCCTTTGGAAAACAGTTGATACAAAAGAGAAGAAGAAGTCAATACACAGCCTTAGGACTCTCCTTCCCCTATAGGATCTTCTTCCACTGAAGAAGATGACTCTTTTCGTCTGTTGATTGTGCCTATCTAGCAAGAGGAAAAGGAACTAGCCCCTCATTCTCCACCAGTTGTCCAGTCTCTAACTAGTCATCCTCCTGCCATTGAGGTTTGTTTTATTTACTTGTTCATGAATTTTCTCCATATTTACTGCTTCTTGATTTGGTGTACTGGGGACCTTTCTTTGATTTACTTGAATAGGACTTAGATCTATGCCAAGCTATGTAAGAGGATGATCTCTCTCTAGATTTGAGCTTTTTTTATTCACCTTCGTCAGAGAAAAACTAAAGCACAGATACAATACTTACTAAGGAAGACGTTTCCAAAGCCAAAGACATTCTGAGGACTATGTCCATAGAAAAGATTGGGGGCACTCATCAGCCCATAAAAATCTGATGTTTTAAAGAGCTTTGGCATCTTGGAGCAAAGCACCAGATTAGCATCAATGTCTTCACTTAAAGAAAAGACTATATGGAGCTTCACTCATTTGAATGAGGTTAGTGTCAGGAAAACAGAGATTTCAAGGAACTTAACCAACATCAGCCAGAAGAAATTCGAATACCTAAAGTAGCAAAAGGAAATCAAAGAGATGAAGGATAGAGGAGCTGAGGCTAGAGCTTCCTTTGACAAATTGAGTGCAGATCTTGCCGCCCTTGAGGAATGGGTAGCTGCTATGAAGGAACAAAAGGTTGAGATGCTAAGGATGAACAAGTCACTGAGTAGTGAGTGTCAAAAAGCTATGTATAAAGCCAAGGCAATACAGGAGTTCCTATCCAAATAAAAGAAAGTCGTCCAAAAGTTAAGGAAGCAAGAGAAAGAAGCAGCAGAAGATAAGCAAAAGTATGCTGAGGAAAGCCTCAACAGATTTGACTTTAATTCCATTTGATCTGTGTCATTCTATGTATTGTTATCATGTCCCTTTAATTATGCTTGTGTTAGATTGTAGAACTTGAACTTGTTTGGGAATTTTTGATTTATTATGATTGTGAACAGGTATTGATAAAGGCCTTGGGCCTGAGGAATGTTAATGAAAGGCACTAATGCCTTTTGTGAATTTTTTATTTTCAAAGAACACTTTCACACAATAACACCATAGCCATGCATTTTCTTAAGGAAATGTTAAAAATTTAGCAGAGATTCTGCTGAAATTTATAAAAAGTCAACAAACATGTTGCCAAAATTTTATTAAAAATCTCAACTTTCTTTTATTTTACCTTGAGAAAAACAAAACAAACATTATTCACATATGAAATAAACTTCATTTATTTATTTATAAGCTTGCTAATATGAATTGGCATTTATTTTGGCCAAGAAGTCATTTACAGCTATTTTGTTACTTGCCTTTCCCATATAGTGGTAAAGTCTTTTTTTTAGGTATTTTCCATTGATGAACCTTTTATGTGGCTCTCCATCCAAACTCTCCAACTAGTATGCATTTCCATCCAACACTTGGAGCACTCTAAATGGCCCCTCCCAGTTGGGAGACCATTTCCCCAGCTCTTTGTCTTTTGTTCCAAGTGGCAGTATAACTTTCCACACCAAGTCACCTGCCTCAAATTTCATTTTCTTGATTCTTTTATTGTATGACCTGGATACTTTCTTCTTTTGGGCTACCATGTATGTGAAGGCCCTTAGACATTCTTCATTCACTTCCTCAAGCTCCATTAACATAGCTTAAGAATATTCCTCAAAAGTCAAATCATTTTTCTTTGCAACTCTCGAAGATGGAACACATACCTCTGGAGGAATAATTGCATCATACCCCAAGGTAAGTGCAAAAGGATTTGCACTAGGTTCTTCTCTCTTTGAAGTTCGATATGCTCATAAAGTTTCTGGCAGTATTCTTCGCCAATCTCTAGGATTATCCTCAAACATCTTCTCCAATATACCAATGATGATTTTTTTGGATGACTCAGCTTGACCATTAGCTTGAGCATAATAAGGAGTTGAGATAAGATGTTTAATACTATAATCTTCTATGAATGTTCTCATCTCTTCTCTAGTGAACATAGTTCTATGATTTGTAGTAGTTGTCTGAGGAATCCTAAACCTGTGAATGAGATGTTTTTTGATAAAGGTAATGACATCTTCTTGCTCAACTTTCCTCATGGGAATTTCGTCCAGATATTTAGTGAAGTAATCAGTAGCCACAATAATAAAGTTATGGCCCTTTGATGAAGCAGGATAAAATTTTCCATTAAGATCAATGACCCATCCTCTGAATGGCCATAATTTCACCACTGGATACATATCATCAGCTGGTACACATAGAATAGTTCCATACCTTTGGCATTGGTGACATCCTTTGGAATAAGTGACGAAATACTTTAAGATTGAAGGCCAATAGTAACCATACCTCTTAATCATCCATCTCATCTTCCTTCCAGCCTGATGCATACCATAAATACCTTCATAGACTTGATTTAGAATCTCCATAGACTAAGGAAATGAAGGGCATCTCAAAACTAGGCTATTAAAGGATCTTCTATAAAAGTCTTCCCCAATCAAAACGTAATTCATGGCTTGGTCTCTAACTTTGAATGGCACCTTCTTTGAGGGATTTTCCTGATATGCCTTGATGTCGGCATGCCAATCACCCGCCGCATTCAAGTCTGTATTAAATGACTTGAGTTGAAGGCCCCTTTCTTAAATGGATGGGTATGACTTTTTCTGTACCAAAATCAACTTGTAATTAATTCTTCTAACATCTTCAGACCTGATGCAGCTTGAGATAATTCATTAGCTTCCCAATTAGATTCTCTAGGCACGTGCATGAAAGATATATTTTCAAAAGAATTAATAAGTTGGATAGCAGTAATAAAGTAAGGTGCAAAAGATAAATTGGTGCACTTATATTCCCCAGACACTTTCTTGATTACAAGATGTGAATCACCAATTATTAGTACTTCTTTAGATAAGGTCTTGAAGAATTTCAAGGCCTATTATTAAAGTCTCATATTCGACTTGATTATTAGT
>CAOJBK011815735.1:0-10433 GCA_948294925.1 Codiaeum variegatum
CCATATTTCAAAAATCCCTAGCTTAGAGGACTTGCTTTCATCTTCTGTCATATGCTTTGAGTAGCCACTATCAGCATGCCAATCCTTTGATTTCCTTTTACTGCTCAAACACACCTGCATTGAATCGGTTTAATTTAGGTCCCCCATCTATGTTGGGTCATGATATATTAGCAAGTTTAGTTCCCTTAGGAACCTATGTATAGAACCATCTCAATGCCTTCTTGAACTTAGATTTTGAATTTTGATCAAGTCCCTGATTAGGTAACTTATTGGCCACTGAGTGATTCAAATTATGTTAGGAAAAGGCAACATCAGATGAAACATTTTTGTCAACAATTGCTTTTGAATTAATTTTATTAATGGCAAATTTCTATTTTTGAAGGACAAAGTTTTATCAAACCTGAGCATCTCACGAAGTTTTATGTTTTCATCAGTTAGCCGTCATTATATTTGATCAAGCTACAGTTAGAAACAATGATCGTGAGAGGTCATCATTTAGCTTTTTAATGTTGCCCAGCAAGAATTCATTTTTCATGCATTCATTATGGAGATCATTATTGAATTCCTTGACTAAAAGATAACTCAAATGTTATTTCAGTGATTTTTTTTTTGTGATCTATGGCCCTTCATCAGGCACCTATACTTACTGTATAGTTCACTAAAAACATTTTCAATAACAACTTCAGCATTTGCATCAGAAAGAAATATCTTAGTAGTTTCCTTTTCTTCAGGACTATCAATTGAGTTTATCATTAGACAGAGATTAGCTTTCTCTCCATCATCTGAATCTCTATCAAATGCTTGAGATTGTTCTGTCTCTCTCCAAGTAGCTAATACTTCTTTTTACTTCTTTTTAGAGGTAGTCTTTCTTAGTTTAGGGTAATTAGGCTTGATGTGACCCAGTCTATTACACTTATAGCATAAAACTTCATTTGACTCCTTTTTTGTGGATTCTCCTTTTGCATGCTTCTCTCTTCTATTAGGTCTCTGATATCTATTGCCTTTCTTTTTCAGAAATTTATTCATCTTTCTTGCTAGGGAAGCCATCTCAACTGACTCTGACGAGTCTGATTCGGCGACTAGAGTAATTGTTTTCTTCTGATTAGCTTTTGACTCAGCTCTCTTTGTTAGGATCATCTCATAGGTTAGGAGATTGCCTATAAGTTCATCCATTTTCAATTCCTCCTTTTCTACTAGAACATTGACCTTTGAGTCCCATTCCTTAGGTAGGGACCAAAGTATCTTTTGAATCTGGTTCTTCTTGGGCATGGCATACCCAAGAGCAGTGAGCTGGTTTGTCAGGTTGGTAAGTCTGATATTCTTTGTTATGATATTCTCAGATGGATTAATCTCAAATAGCTCATATTCTTTCATCAAAATATTCACTTTAGCTTCTTTGACAAGCTTTATTCCTTCATACGTATTTTTCAAATTTTTCCCATATAGCTTTAGATGTGGTGTTCCTTGAAATTATATTAAACTCAGATGGTGTTAGTGCACAATGTAGAATGTTCATGGCTTTAGCATTAAGATATATTTTCTTCCAATCAACTTCATTATATTCTGACTCTGGTTTAGGAACACAGGCAGCTGCACTTATTGAGATTGCTTTTGTAGTCTTCATAGAACCTTAGGTCCATTCCTGATCACTATCCAAGCTATTATGTAAGTGGCCTAGATGAAGTGAGTCATCCTTATTTTCCAGTAAGTGTAATGTGTTCCATTAAAGAGTAGCAGTTTGTTGATGGATTTCCCCTCAGGGAGCAATGGAGCTTCATGTGCCTGACCTGCCATGATAGGATCTTTCCTCTAAGGATGTTAAGCCTACCAAATGTGAGTACGATCAAGCTTCTAAGTAGGGGGTGAATTGGACTTTTTCAACTCTTTCTCATTTCAGGTGACTTGCTCAGTCAGCTTATGTTAGGTGCCTGAGTCGTACTGATTGCCAATTTTTCTTTAGGTAACTTGGGTTACCAAAAGTGTTCAACTACTAATAAGGACTGAAGAAAACTGCACAAATATCTTGCTATGCTGATTAACAGCCTGAAGATACTTACAGCAGTAAGCCAATGCTTATGATTAGTTCCCTAATGAAGATGAGTAGGAGCTTAACTGAATTTTCTTAAGTGTGAAAGATTTACCAATTGATGAGGTAATGAGAGTTTTGAAAAGAAAACATAAATAAGAAGATAAATAGAAAACTTAGCAAAAGTTATAATTTTCACTTTAGTGTACTCAATTAGGGACCTAATGCAATGCAAGCAATTGAGAAGAAAATAACACAAGGATTTATACTGGTTCAGCACCAAGGCCTATATCCAGTCCCTAAAACCATAAGTTTTATGAGTTCCACTAGTGAGCTCTATTCAATTTAACTAGAGAAAAGCCTTTACAGTCCTAACTGACTAAGGACCTAGCCCAGGAGAAATATACCCTTTCTCTAGTCCATCAGAATTTTGCTAAGGCTTCTGAAAACCTCTCATCTATTCCCATGAATAGATGAATCTCTCATAGACTTTCAATTGGGCAGCTATGACACCCCTAATACAACCATAGGCTTAATTAGGTGCCTGGAAACCTTTATAGTCAGAAAAGATAAAAGTACAAAGAATAAAGTATTTATTACAACATATCCTATAATGGAATAATACAATGAATGCTCAAAGAATATGTTGAGATGAAAGAATTTATGATGAAAACTCAAGTTCAAATGATTAGAAATAAATACATACTTGAGATGAAAAATTAATGCATAGTAAATTCTTCCAACTGATTGAGAAATGAGATGACTTCAAGACTGGTGATAGAAAGAAGTAATTTTGTTCTTGAAAAATCTGGAAAAATTAAGATCACTCAATTCTTATCAATGGCTTCTACCAAAAAACTTTTAAATATGAAGATTTGAATAGTATTTATAGAGCTTGATAGAAGAAAATATCTATTAAAGAGAAAGAATTAAAATAATGGAAAACAAGCTCCTAATAGCTTTCCAATAATTATATATCAATCATGATGTGACTGTTTGACATTTGCTTGTTGTTGGAAACCAGGATTTTTAGCCGTGAAAGCTTCCTAGTCGTTAGATCTCAACCAAATATGAAAAAGTTCAAATTGTTCAGTTCATTTTATGCATTTAGTCAAGGAATATTCTTCTTTAACAAATTAATGGCCTGAACACTCAGATTAGCGGCCAGTTCAGTTAAGGAATCAATACATGAAAATTTTAGTTTTTCAAAAATGATCTGTTTCATGCATGATAATGCAAATCTGATCCATTTTACAGTTTAACTAATGTTTGTCTTCTATTAGGCACCTAATGGATCTAGTTATGTCACTTATCCTAATTGCTTAGTCAGCTAATGGTCTGTAAGTTGACTTTGCACTGCCTGACTAATTAGGGACCTAAACACTTAGCCTGACCTGCATAAAATATGATAGTGAACTTGATCATATCTAACAGTTTTGTGATCATCAAAATAAGAATTCTAAACCATATAAGGCTAACACTAATGACCTGCAAGACTGGCAAAAAACCCTCTAAGGGAGGAACTAAAAAGAACTTGAAAAAATTGACCTCGCCTATAAGGAGGCTAAAAAAACTAAAAAGATCCCACCTAAAATTGGAAATAATAGGCTTAGTGAGATCTCGTCCCAAAGGGAAAGTAGGCTCAGTGAGACCTCGCCCTAAAAGGGAAGAAGGCTTAGTGAGACATCGCCCCAAAAAAGGGGAAGTAGGCTCAGTGAGACCTTGTCCCAAAGGGGAAGTAGGCTTAATGAGACCTCGCCCCAAAAAAGGAAGTAGGCTCAGTGAGACCTCGCCTAAAAAGCGGAAGAAGTTGAAGAGACATCGAGGCTGGGTGGGAAATTTCATGTTCTAAATTCAAAAATATTAGGCGGAGGGGTCGACCATTATCACAATCTCAGTAGAATCATTTACCCTTAGTCTTTGAATAAGGATCTATTTGGGGGACATGTGATAACCTCAGCCTCTAATTGGATAACCCCAAGCCATGAAAGTGGCCTAGCAGGCACTGCCTGTGGCTCGAGCCTCGAGCTCAAGGCAGGTTGCATTTAATATACTAGTTAATGAGGTCACATCTCGGTCTGAAGGACGATTTAGGGGTCGACCCTAGATAATTATAAAGAGATAAGCATGCTAAGAAATAACTCCTAATATCTCGCCCTTATCCCTAAAATCACGGGATGCTGATCCACTTTCCTATCTAGTAGGATTTGACAGTTATCTATACGGGTATATAAGCTAATCCAGACTACTGGAAATAGGTGAATGATTCTACTCCCTCTCTTATTTATGCTCATTCTCTCTCAACTATAATCCTACTGACTTAGGCATTTGAGTGGCATTCCAGGCCACCAGCCTGGACCCCTCTGACTGTTATTTTATAGGTTTATGGGATCATTTATAGCTCACTTGGTGGAGATCGATGAACTCGATTTCTTTAAGACCCATTAAAAAACTTGAGGAAGGCAATATTAGCTATTGTTATTGAATTAATGACTTTTTCCTTTTGAACTTTTTTTTGTATGGCATAAAAATTAAATAATATAAATCCTAATCCTACAAAAACTCTTACATTTTTTTTAATAATTAGATATCCTATGCAACTTTTATTACAAAATCTTAAACCAAAACGTATTTATTGCATAAATTTGTGACATCTTTCCGTATCAAAATTATAATTCTTTTATTCATGAAAATTTATTAAAAAAATTATAAATTTAATTAAAAATTCAATATAGAAAAGAAGAGAAAAAATATACTTATTTTATCGGTCTATGACACATTTGCATATCATAACTTGAATTTTTTTATCCTTAAAAAGTTATCAAAAATAAATAAATTTAATATAATAATAATAACTTTTATTAAATTAACATATTAATTATTATATTATTATTTTAGGTTATCAAACTTTATTGTTTGTTAATTTAATTTATTATGAACTGCTTTTTTCTTAACTAACGGGAACTACTTTCACTTTTTTTTTATTATAATTTAGCTATTAATTTATTTAACTTAATATATTAATTATTATATTATTAGTTTAGATTATCAATATGTTTTTTTTAGTTTTAATTTATTTAAAATAATTAATTATGATTATAAAAAGCAAGTTCACTCATGATTGAATAAGGCCTGTAGGAACTAGAGTTGTGATCCTTGGAGCTCACTCGTTGGGAAGCCAAATATCTCTCCATGCATCTATGCCTCACCATCACGAACTTATAAAATACAATAAGACTAGTAATTACTGCCCAGCTAACATATTTCGCGAAAGAAAGCTAAGATTAGCACCTTATTTGACACAAAAAATGATTTAGTTGGAAAGCAGCAGGTACATTTCATTCGAGCCTCCAATGAGCCACATAAGAGGTGATTAAGTTTCGTGGAGTTCAATATATCACTAATAGATATGGCAACTTGGTATTCCTCAAAGATTTTCAATATAAACACCAAAGTGACATTACTCTTCAGCTTCTTTTAGTTTTTTTTTTTCCATGATTAATAGATATATGAAAAAAATTATGAAGAAATATATATATATATATAAAAAAGTTCAATAATTGCTATATTTAATTATACATATTTGCATACTAATAAATACTAAATAAATAAATAAGTGAATAAAACCCAATCAATAAATAATCAAAAACTCATCAACAAATAAGCCATATCCTCCATTCATGATTTTTTAAAAAAAAATAGGACAAATTACTATTTAGTCCCTAGGTTATGGTTAAATTTACTATTTAGTCCTCTAATTATGAAAAACAACATAAGAGGTCCTTAATATTTGATTAAATTAACTATTTAGTCTATTTGTCTCTTATTTTTAAGATTTTTTGTAAGTTACCCACTTTTACAATAACGTACAAGAAGAGATGAGTAAAATCATATAATAACCATTGAAAAAAGAGGTTGGTAAGATGTCGAACCCAGACTCGACAAATTTTGTTGAAAAACTTTGTTTCACATTTGTTTGACATCCTACTAACCTTCGTTTTCAACAATTATTATACGGTTGGATTTTTTTCTTCTTGTATATTATTGTAAAAGTGACCAATTTTCGAAAAATCTTAAAAATAAGGAATGATGGGACTAAATAGTTAATTTAACAAAATCTTAGAGACCTCTCATTTAATTTTTCATAATTGGAAGATTAAATAGTAAATTTGACCATAATCAAGGAACTAAATAGTAATTTGCCCAAAAAAATAAAATAAACATCAAACTAATCACCAGCATGCAACAATTCATAAAATCAAGGATTAGAAGATAAATAATCATTTTGGATCTACTATCTTTAAATAATCATTTTGTATAATATCGCATCACTAGGCAAGATAAAGAAGTGTTTATTGACAACATCAATATTGCGGCTTGTTTACACTGCCTCAATCTACTAGGATTGATCGAATCCATGAAAGGCCCAAACTTACTAGATTAAGGTAAATAATAGAATTATTGGCTTTGAGAAAGTAAAAGCATGCGACCCAGGAATCATTTTCACTACCACAGTAAATTTATAGTAAAAAATACCCCTTTAAATTGGTTATAAATGGTATTTGTTCCTATCCCAAAGGAATCAGCTAACATAACAATTACATACTACTAAATAAATCTGGATAACTCATCGCTGACAAAAAAGTGACAACAACACTGCTTATATCTCACCCCCTTTATTCTGGTCTATGGTCTTCGGCCTATATACCAGACCCTATCTGAGATCGGTGGTGGTCATCAATCTACATCTAGAGTAGGGTAGTTACATTTCAAGCACTCCACTCCAGCCGAGGGAAGTCGACAGTCATCGACCTACATACCAAGCCCTTGGAGATTATTGATTTTCTTTCTTTAATCATGTATTTACCTTTCTGTTTGTTGATATAGAAAATTGCTTTAAAAATTATTGTAATTTATTGTACCAAGATATTAACATATAAAAATACAAAAAGATTATTGTTTACTTGCAATATCGTCCACTAGTCATATTTTAAATGGGCACCCATCTCAAACAATCTAAAGATAGATTTGTGACGACAACCTCAGTCTCAAACATCATTTTGCCACATCTAGTGGAATCTTTCCTAAGATAGATAGAATGGATGTTGGACCTTTAAAACCAAATATGTCACATCCCAAATTCCTTTGATATATGATGGACATAGGGCTTAGAAATGTACTATCTATTAAAACTCGTAGAACCTAAACATCCTGCAAGGTATGGAATAACTTATGGCTGAAACATTATATTATTTTTGTATGTAATAAGATTGTTTTATCAAAATATACCATTTTCTGATTCATCATTATTTTTACTCTATTACGTGTATGTGACTCATACTCGCAATGTCGCCTAGTATTTCCTACATATTCCCTTAGCCATTTTTTGTTTCAGTTACTTAATCTTGCCATATTGATTTTTAGCCTAGTAGGATATAAGTGTTTATGTCCCATGTTCACAAGGGGAAAAGTTAAGGAATTTTACAATTAGTATTGGATCAAAATTCTATATTCTATCTCATATTATACCTAAGAAAACAGTCAAGTTGATGCTACAAACAAACTTATCAAGGGTATTATCCAGAAAATGGTCGACTGAAATCCAACGAAATGACATAACATTTTGGGAGAGACTTTATAGGCTCTGAAGACTAGTTTGAGAAGTTATACTAGGGCTACCCCCTATAAACTGGCATATGGTCACACTACCATGACACCGGCAAAGCTCACAGTCAGGTTAATGTGAAAAATTTTCTAGGATAAATTAAACCCAAAAGAATATAACTTGGTTATGTATTGGGAGCTAGATGTATTAGATTATAACCAAATCATAGCTCTTGATAAAATACAAGCCTAAAAGCAGAAGGTAGAGAGGGCGTAGATAAGAAAGTTTGGTCAAAAGATTTCAAGATTGGTAACTTGGTATGGAAGGTCATTCTCCCCTCAAGAGATAAACAACCTGAGATTGGGAAATGGTCCCTAGATTGAGAGTGACCTTTTGAAGTCAGTGAAATTAGAGAGAATGGTGCTTATCGATTATCTAACAAGAAAGGAGAATTGCATGATCGAACTATAAATGGAAAATATCTCAAGTTGTACAAGTCCTCTCTAAGGGATCAATTTAAGGAAACTAAGGAGAATTTGAATTGATCTTGCAAAAATCTATTCAAAGTTTTATTATGTTCCTTTTGTAAAAGTGACTGAATATAATTACACGCATGAAATAAAATGATCTTTTAACTTAGTGAATTTTGTTAGCATTAAAGAATATAGTCGGGATATAGTTAGATGTAAAACATAATTTAAAAAAAAGGAGTGCATAAGTTAAAAAAGAAAGAAAGAAATTTCATTCATACTCAAAATGGCCATTCGTTTAAGAAAATACAAAATAGTTGGCCCTTTTAAGCCAATAAAAATACAACAAAATGAAAAGTTGTTACAAGAAAAAAAAACCCTATTATTAAGCATCTAGGAGCTTAAAAAGGGCCAACATCTTAAATGAGAACTCCAAAACTGAAGCCTTTACCTAGGAAGGTCTTTCTTTAGAGTAGCTACCAACTAACCTTTGCTGTGACAAGATTTTCTTTTGGTCTAGATCTCATCATCCATCTTATTCGCCTGGACTATACAACGCTCATTTTCTTTATCGAGATCATCCCTCTAAGGCCTCAATTTATAAAGCTTGGCCTCTAAACAATTGATCTCATTAATTAACTTAAAGCATTGGACAGAGTATTTTTGGCTAGTAATTGTTACTTCCCAAACATAGTAAGAAGGGAAAGATCTTTATCCAGTGTGGCAATCTCCTCTGAGGTTCAAGAATGGGTTGACTCTACTTTTTTCCCCTCTTGGAACTACTGAAGGGACAATCCTCTTTGAATAGTTCATAATTAAGTTCAGATAAAATACTATGGGATCCTCCTTAACAGTGCTCGATGGATTAAGACAGGGTTAATTAGGAAGAGTTAGAATGAAAGAAGATGGAGGAAGCTACTGTAAACTTTTTGGATAAACTCCCTAATCCTTAGAGTCTTAGATCATGAACGATTTGTTTGTTTAAAGCATTTGCATTGATGAGAGTGTTGGCCAAAGGATTCAAATTTTGATCTTGACCTGTGAAACCGACTAATTCTTCAATCTCTTAGTGCTAAGGGAGCTATCATGCCCCTTTTCTCTTACTTGAATCTGTGATAGGAGATGGAGATTTTATAATTTGAGAATCTCAGTGGTGTCAGCCTTTATAGATCCTCCTTAAGAAGGCTAGTTCTGGCTCAGTGAAAAGGAAGCTTAAAAATTTCAATTAAGTCTTAGTTTGTATGAGATACAAATGGGTATGACTAATTGAAATGGTTTTGGACTAATGAACAAAATAATTAATCTTAACATGAGATGTTAGCTTAATCCACATAAGATGTGGTTAATTAAGGTTTAAAGGTGATTCCTACTAATTATATACTTAATCTAGTTAAGTAATTGACTAATAATTTAGTCAAATATCAACTAGAACAAGTAACCATAATTTTCCAACATGATTCCTTAATTTAAGGAAAAGTGGTTGGAGAATGTATGGGTATAAATAAGCAAGGCTTCATCTTTTTTGCCTAACACACACACTCACACTCACACTCAAGCGAAGAAGATGATGGAGCAACTATTCATCATCTTCTCTAATGAGAGAAAGCTTCAAATTCATACCAAATTGTGAGAGTAAGTTTGTTTTGAAGAACATTTCTTCAATTACAAACCCATCCTCAATTAGCCCTTGGGAAGGGAGTGTGGAGAAGTTATCAAAGTCCAAAGACATCCTCAAGTCTCAAATTCTCAAGTAAAGGAGCAAGAATCAAACATTTGGGTAATCAATGAGAGGAGATTCAAGCTTCTTGAAGAGAACTGGAGAACAAGATTTTAGGAAAAGATAAGTATGTCTCAAGCTAGAGGCATCACATTTAAGGAGCTTAACAAAGGAGGGTAAGAGGTATTTTTGCTTCTAACCTTTCTTTGTTCAACTTGTGTCTTGCACACAATTAGTGAGGTTATCCATGGTTGAAGTTATGGGTCCTTTCATGGGTTTAGGCATTAGTCAAAGAGTTTGATAAATGTCTAAACTTTCTATGTCAAAAGAGATTTAACATAGAATTGATTTTCAAAGTGTTTGAAATATCAAATGATTTTGCCAAAAGAGTTTTGACAAAATGATTTACTAAAACCCTAGGTTAGGGAAAAGTTTCAAAGAGTTTGAAATATTGCCTAACCTAGTTTTTGTTAAAAGAGTTCTAACAAAATTTAGTTTTCAAAAAAATTTTGAAAATCGAAATGCTAATCTTTAGCAATTAGCCTTTCCCTTTTGTTGCTTTCATTGAACGATTCATTAATTTCAATGCCATATACCAATACTTGGATAACATCC